>LJJS01001196.1:6138-20075 GCA_001447215.1 Diaporthe aspalathi
CGACCAAGGCCGCTTAGGCGAGGCAGAGGCCATGTACCAACGGGCGCTCCAAGGGTATGAGAAAGCCCTAGGAGACAATTCGGTGAGAATATATCCTCTTGCATTAAATACCCTTGAGAACATTGGGAACCTATTACGAGAGCAGGGCAAGGGCGAAGCTGCGAGAGGATACTATACTCGTGCCGAGTCTGGTGTGGCAATTGTTTACGGGGCAGGCAGCTTATGCCATGCAAGAATCATTGCGAAGCTTCAGACCGTCAGCTAAGACTGTTCCGTCATCTACAACCTTTCTCTTCTTGGTCTTGCGGCAACTTATTCTGCACAGAAGTAATCATGTTTAACTACACTAGAGCAGAGTGGATCAAATGGTAGCTTATTTGTCTTAAGGTGTCCTGTAGATTTATAAAACAACATATAAGGCCTGAAGCACAGCTAATGCAAAGCATTGAAACTCCGACAGCTGATGCTGTTAGTCTGTATTCTGGAGGGAGCTAAATAATCCTCTTGTTGCCTTTAACAATCCAGGTTTTGTTGTAGCTCAGGCCAATTTTGTTAATAACTAGATGTTGTCAGAACATGATGCTAGCATCTGCCCGTCGGGCGAGAAAGCTACTGATCGAAAATATCTTTATGGCCCTCGAGCGTCTGCCAATATAAGTCGCAGTCGGATTTCCCACCTTTAATAGTAGGGAGGTTTAGCAGCTGTTAACCCCAAAACCTTTATCGTACTTAGCCTTGGACTGAGGAGAATAAAAGCAAAGTGCTACAGTATATGTTTGGAGAGGTGCACATTCAATGATCGCTCAAAGGTTGAGATAACCCTTTACATCCCTAATCCAACTCATTGGCATGCTGCAACTCCGGGGTCCAAATAGCTATAGTAGCCCGGCGCAAACCTAGACTATGAGCTAGCTTCGCTCGGAATAATGTTCTGCTGCTTTATGCCACGTCACTTCATGGCGCAGGTGATGGCTGCCTAGTTCCGTTGATATCTCCTACTTCCTACGACTTGTAGCCTTTGAAAATGGCACCCAGATTGTCCAAGATCCAGCGGAATAAGCTTTAAAGCATCATTGTTGGCAAGTTGAAGAGCCAGGAAGCTATCACCAACGACAAGATAACCCGTGCCGTCGGCGGCTGTACCACGCGAACCGTCCGTAATGCGCAATTGAACATACTCCGATATGGCACAATTAATCCCCTATATCTGGCTAAGGGCCGACCCGGATCGTTGACTGAGAACATGTGGCTCGCTTTAAAGAATCAACTTGAATACAATCCTTGCATGAGTCAGCAAGATATGGCTGATTTTCTCTACAAGCAATACTACACTAAGTTATCCCGACACACAATCGGTAGAGCGTTAAAAAGAGCCGGCTGGATGAAGAAGGTTATACAAAATGTTGCTAAAGAACGTAACCAAGACCTACGCGACGATTACATCAAACGGCGATCGCATTATAGACCTGACCAAATGATCTTCATTAACGAAAGCGGAAGCGATCGCGGTCTTGCCATTCTGGGACGAGGTTATGCCCCAAAAGGCGTAACTCCAGTGCAGATCAAGCGCTTCCACCGTGGAAAGAGAATCCAGGTGCTGCTGGCATACACTATCGGTGGAGTGATCTACTGTGAGGTATATGAAGAGAACACGAACGTTGAGGTGTTCGAGAGTTTCCTCAAGAGGCTGCTGCCTTTTTGTAGTAGACATCCCGAGCCGAGATCCATCATTTTTATAGACAACGCCTCGTTCCATTTCTTCTCCCCGCGGGTGAAAGATTTGATCACACAGGCCGGGGTGATTATCGAATATCAAGTCCCGTACTTACCAGATTTAAGTCCGATTAAGTACTTGTTCGGCTTGATAAAGAACCGCATCAGGAAGAGGTCTCGGGAGGATGCAGATCTCATCCAAGCAGACTTTAAATCTTATCTCCAAATGCAGGTCAGGATTGTGGGAGAGGATAAGAAGATAGCTAGGGGACACTTTAGAATGGCACAGATTGAGGTTGAGCCTTAGTTGAGGATTCAATTGAACTCGTTGCGCCAGCGCCTCACCTGCCTTATCTTATCTCTTGCTGTGCCAAGAACGACTTGATATCGCAGACATAACGCCAGGCGACGCCTGCAGGTATCCCATGCCGTATGTAGAAGTGATACATCTGTTCCTGGTTGGCTGCCAGCATGTCCAAGTCATAATAATGCGCCAAGGTCAGTTCCTGAAGCGTATTATAGTGCTCTTTCTGTTCGGTGGTGCTCACTTGGGACTGCTGCCAGGTACTGTAGGCCCTGACGGCATCTTCCCTGGGCACATTCAACACTAGCAAGGGCAGTGACGGAAACACCATTGCGGGAGATGAGGCAGGGCTGTTTGCACATCGGGGACATCGCACAGCCACTTCGTCGGACGATAAGTGGTCTGAGTCACGCCGCCTCCGCTTGCGTTGCCGCAGCCGCTCTGATTGTTTACGCTCCCTGTCTTCCCGCTCGCGGTCATCGTCAAGGACAAGTCGACGGAACTCTTCTGGTACGTCATCATGCCCAATCAAGGGCCTGCCAGCCTGGAGGTGGTCGGCGAGCATCCTTATGTGGTGTGGGAGGAGAGGGTAATGTTTGCCCTCGTGCTGCCAGCAGTGGTCCCCTTTGGTGCATGGCCTACCAGGACAACGCATGAGAAGGTAAGCCTTCCTGATGCATGCACCCCGACCTAAGCCAGCAGTTCTGGCTTCCAAGTCTGCTTCCTGGTTGGCTGTTGCCCCTCCCCTGCCAGACTTGCCCGCATCCACACGCTCGTAGTAAAAGGTCAATGTAACAGTGATCCTCTTGCCGTCATTGAGAAACTTGCTCCAATCCTGAAGCTGTCTCTTGACCAATAGCCAGTCGACATCCATTTTTGGGAAGCGCTTTGTTATGTTGCTTGTTTTGCGGTCGGTTACAGACAGAATAAGCTTTGTAGCGTCCTCCTTCCAGGGTTTATCCGCACTTGCGTCAGTTATCTTTG
Source organism: Diaporthe aspalathi (assembly GCA_001447215.1). Lineage (NCBI taxonomy): Eukaryota > Fungi > Ascomycota > Sordariomycetes > Diaporthales > Diaporthaceae > Diaporthe > Diaporthe aspalathi. The sequence goes on from LJJS01001196.1 coordinate 9,140, forward strand.
GTTGGAGAACGTGCTTCCAGAACTTGCGTGGCGATATGACAACACCAAGCTCTGATTCGCCAGCCTGTGCCCTATTCTTCACGAACAGTTTCCATTCCACATTATACTGTATCGTAGGCTCATCATCGTACGACCGTTCTGGCTCCCAGTCAGCGAATTGTACAAATGTGAACGCGCTTCCGGCGGGTCTCAGCCGGCTCCTTGGGGCCAAAGGAGCAGATCTTGACACCTCGCTGTCGGAGGAAGACGCCGGAGAGTCTTCAGAGGTGTCATCAGTAGACTCATTAGAACTCATCCTTCCATTGACAAGTCAAGTAGGCATGGTCTCGGACGCTGAGCGTAGCTTCCCTCTACGAGCGACCTGAGTCAATCAACCCAGGCATCCATTCGATTCTACGGCCTTCTCTGCCGGAGACACGTGACAACGGGTGTCAGCCGCATACCCGCAAGGGTAGAATGTACCTCAACAAATCGACCTAAGGTAAATCAGCAACTTAGTCGCACTGTAGCTCGGGACAGTTATGATTGGTCAGCCGTCCTACACTTTTGTGGACTTTACAGTACTTCTGAAAGCCGCCTAGCGTGAATACTTTTATGTGTGAGAAGGGTCAGCCGACTTCCAACTGTCGATCTCGCCAAGGTAGATCGATGTAACTGCAAGTCCTTTCAAAGTTCAAATAATGACATACTGATTTCGGAAGAGGAAGCTACATATGCTCACAACTGTAGTGTATTTGAAGATAGTTGTTTGGGGGGGGTAGGGGTGTGGGGCGCTCGGTGATATGGGGCGCTCGCTGATAATATACGTTATACTTGCCTGTGGTATTTGTGCACCTAGGTACTGTGCACCCTTCCTGTATCATGTACCTTTTGTGCACCTTTCTCATGACCTAAATCTGTCCCCCGCCCCCCGGTTCCTTGATGTGGACTGCTCCCAGGAATCAGTTGTTTGCCTTTTGAACTGATTTATCATATTCCCAATTGCCGTGGTACTGAAGCATGGCCACCCTTGGGCCGGAAATATGCTCTCATCGGCTCAAAAGAACCAAAACCACCAACTGCGGCGCTCCTTTGGTTGTTGTAAGCTGCATTAGTCTGTATGCAAGCTTTCCCGCACCGCCTCTGACTACTTGGCAGGACGGGAGTAGAGGGATCTTCTGACGCTAAGCCTGGAAGTCTGGTACATTTGTGTTGCACAGCATTTGTGTGTAGGCACCAGACAGCAAACTTGGCGATTGCTTGGTCGTGACAGCCCTGCCCCAGGATGGAGGGTAGCAATTATACTGATGCCCGTAAGCGGGCATTCAATCATGTGCAGACACTTCTCGGCGCAAAGATCAGCCCGTCACGCTTCACAAGCATTCCTCATGGTGTCACCTTCTGTCCCTGGATGTGTCACGACTGCCATACTACTACCCTGTCTGGATGAGGTGCAGCCTTGTTGGGCACGGTGGTTCAAACAGCCCGTTTTAAGCCTCTTCGCCGCGCAATCAACCTTGGGAGGTTTGGAGCTGGCCAGGATTCGTGAACTCGATTTCAAGTGCTGCCCGGAAGTCGATCCTCGTTTTCCCTTGGGGACAACACCACCACATCTCGTCACCTGGTGACCAATTTTCGACCAGACCACACAAGGTGTTTCGCCATCTTCGTCCATATTCTATATCGTCATGTTGAATCAAACCAAAGATGAGCTCATCGCATTGTGTGCCAGCTTTATGGCTCTGTCCAGCATTGCCATTGGGCTTCGGTTACACGCACGAAAGCGACAACATGTGGCTTTCATGGCGGATGATGCGCTGGCGTTCGCCGGCCTCGTAGGTGCCTTTTACATCTCTGAACAACCTATCTGCATGACTCCACTCTCAATAGACAAACTGATTGAGGGTGATATCAAGATCTCATATATAGGCGCAGCGATTACAGTCTTTATCGGTTAGTGACATCGTGATTCTACTTTTTTCACAAACCTTCCAACAGCCCGAGTACGCCCCTGCCTAGGTAAAGTAACCAACTTCTACTCAGCTGTTCATCACAAAACTGTGGGCTATCCCTCCTCGGACTTTACGCCTGAAGAATTGGCAGGATCCCAGGAGCTGTCGAGCAAGGTGAGTAGGTCTTTCCGTCTTGTCTCAGTCCAAATTTTAATTTTCACAGCTCCAAATATCGTGGGACGTCTTGAGCACCACATCCCTGGCTTGTGTCAAGCTCAGCGCACTCTTCTTTTACCGACGAATCTTCCATGTCAAGGGCCCACTCCAATGGTTCCCTGTAGCCAACACCGTGACTATTATAGTCGTCATCCTGTGGCTGGTGGTTTTCCAGTTTCTGACCGGCTTTCAATGCGGCACGCACTTCTCTGCTCTCTGGGATGGGAACTACTTGCAGTATTGCACCATCTCCTTCCCTTTCCTCTACGGTCTCGCCGTTTCCGACTTCCTCCTTGACGTCTGGATCCTGGCCCTTCCGATACCCCGAATCATGCAGCTCCACACGTCACCGTCGAAGAAGCTCGGTATTGTCGGCGTGTTCCTCTTGACGTTCATCGGTCTAGGGGCTTCGATCACCCGCATGGTCGAGTACATCAAGATTGAGAACGGCGGCCCGCTTTATTTCATCTATCACGATCAAGAAGGTATGGACCCCAAGGCTAAGCCATCAGCTCACGAAGTATGATCGCGGTTCTGACCAAGTCGCGCTTGCAGAAGCCGTAACCACTGCGTTCTTCTTCACCATGTTGGAGACAGGCATATCCCTAGTGGCTGTGAACCTTCCTTCGCTGTGGCTGCTTTTCTCCTCGGTGACACCGGAGAAGTTCCTTCGCACGATCCGTAGTGTTCTCTCGCTGGAAACGCTGCGCAGTCGCGGCAGCGGGAGCATTGATCGCAGTGATGATGAAGCGGCTGTCGTAGATACGAAGTACGGGTTGGTGGCCAACACGCGGCCTATGGAATCCTTGACCACATTGCGTCCCGCGGTAGCAGCAGGGCTTCCAAATCACGACCTCGAATCTCAGCGGACATATCCGTTTCGAGATCCGAATTAACTTGAAGCGAGCAAGAAGCCCGAGGTGCTGGAACTCAGTGTGCGCTGGTGGAGGTACCGCCGAAAGCCTTTCATCGCCAACTAAGTTATGGGTGTTTGATTCCGGTGAGGGATATTGACCTAGACACCTACTCAAGGTAGATTTTGAGAGCTACCTTGGTGGTAGTTATGGCGGAACGCCTTTTTCGCGTATGGACACCAGAGACCAAAATAGTTATGCTTGGGCGGCATTAGCAATGACGATGTAATATCTACCTGGGCAGTAAATTTCTTCCATGCCTTATCCGGAGTTCTCATCATTATTTCACAAAGGGCGAGATATATTCCAATGTTATCAACTGAGCCGAGATCTACCACACTCGTTTCGAGATGACAAGGCGCGAGCAACCCGTTGCCTCATTCTGACACGCTCGAGACTGGAGGGATGCATTCGCAAGACTCTTAAAGTATCTGCCAGTAATTTGTAATGTCACAAACAAGAAGTAAGACGAATGCAGATGAATTATGATCATCAGTCATGGGAGAGTTGAGCAACCGGCAAGCAGACTTCAAACAGCTACCTTTTCCGGCACCAGAGGAGTTGCCAAAGAATCAATCATTTGGAAAATCCGATGACAGGTGCAAGGTTTATGCTGAAGAGATGGCTCCAGGCTAATCATCCATTAGTTGAAATGGGGTCTCGGCGTGTAGCAGCACTGGCAGAGGCTGAGCTCGAGCTTGGATTAGCCCTGCATGCCCGTAGAAATGGTTGGAAGACAGGCAGGTTGCATGGGTTGCTGCAACGCCACCTAAACAGCTCCTCCTCCTGATGCATTTCTGCACAATCACACATCAATTCCCCATATACTTACCACTTGTTCCAGACGGTGAATCGTTAGCGCAACGCCATCCGATTCAAGGCTTGGAGAGCCTCCTGAAGTCCTGCTAGCCAATACTGGCGTAACGCGGCCTGGTATTAAAGTCAACTATCAGTAATACCCCAGGCGTCCTTCAGAACTTTGGAACCTACCAAGAACACCAATCTTCCATCTCGGTTGTCACAAAGGAACTGCCGCAACCTCTCGCCATTTGCGCTGCCGTTGAAATGGAGTCTCACGTTGTTGCACTCGCCATCTCTCCCATTCGCTCGGCCCGCTCGACTCCTACGGGGCGTCGTCAGATCACACCGTCTGCCGAAGCATCATCCTCCAAGCACACACTCATCCTCACCACACCGCGGAAAAAACCACCGAACCTTTTCTTAGGAAGCCCGATTCCAACTCAACCATACTTAGCCCCAAGGCAGCTGTTCCCCCGTGGCGAGGCTACGGTTCAGTCCATACAGAATCTACATGCGCACCCGCTCAGCGGGACTACACCATCCAAAAATGCTGGAACACATGTTCTACTGCCTTTCGACTTGAGAGATCGCACAATCAACCTGGACGACGAGGATGTCAGATCCGTGCTCTACAACATTTTGCCCAACACTTTCAATATCGCTGAGGGCGCGAACCGGTGCTCCCTACTTTTCCAAGTCGAAACGCTTCCCGAGACGCCGTGGCCTTTGACGGTCGGCGGTGTGCCTGTCACCATCTCTACCTTCAATGAGGGACGTGTTACACTGTTCCCTAAAGGACTGATGGTCCCGTCTAACATTCATATCTGTTCCCACTTTGCTGGGCGCGATCTTTCATCTGGCATGGTCCTTCGGGAATTGGCCAGAGAGGTTAACAGATTTTTCCGCCAAAGTCTTCCCGGAATTAAACTTCTCGAGCTCATGCACTCGAACAACAACTTCTTCTACGCGATTCTTTCCAATAACGCCTCTGTACACGCCCTTTCCGGTCAATTACCTCAACGAATCGCGAATGTCCTAATCGGATATATGCGAGACGAGCAGATCGAGAGACCAGAATGGGCGCATTTACCGGCGAATAGACTTATCAATCCGCGGCCAAGTGAAAGCATCATCGATGACACCCCATACGATGTCCTGAGGCCTGGAGTAATCATCTGCAGCCAGACATTCAAAGACCATGCGCACCCTGCCTGGTTCTCCACAACTTCCGGCGTCCAGATCGTCAATCCAGCAGGCGACCGTTTCATGACGGCAGCCTCGCACGGGATAGGGGTGGACGAGCGTGTTTGGCAGATCGGGTCTCAGGGAATGAACAGGCCGCTTGGAAGGGCTGTTCAGGAAATATCCTTCACCGACGTGAGCTTGGTGCAATTAGAACAGGACGTGGCCTTCTCGAATGAGACCTTCGAAAACGCTTCTGGAGAAGTCCCGCAGCTCACAAGGCTCTTCGGGGAGGACCCGGTGACGGACAGGACGGTGAGCGGGAACTGTTATCTCAACAGCCCATACACGGGCAACATGGTTGGTTGTGCGGTGATGAACTCCGTCAAGCTGGAACAGTCCGGCCACCCTCAAGAAGATGCGATGAGGTACGTCCTCTATAACTGGGCCTATATGGGCCAGGAGGAAGGAAACCCCGACAAAGAACGGCCTCCCGACGGCACCTGCGGCTCAGTCATTTGGAACGACGATGGCGTCGTCGTCGGTTTCTACCGCTACTACATCGAAACAGGTCCGTTCGCAGGATTCGCTACGTCCGTGAATGCGAGCGAGGTAGTCAATGCCGGGTACCGACTTGCTAGATAGGTTGGAGGCTGTAAGGAGCATTCGCAGCCGCAGCGAACCAGTGTTTCCAGAGAATCCCCCCCCCGGGCCTATGGCCTCGGTACTTGGGAGACGACCTGGTTGTTAAGAATAGATTGCATGGCCGAAGCCGAAGCACCGCAAGAAAATTAATGCTATAGAAGTCCGCACCATCATCCTAACTCAACACTTATCTACCTTGCGCTCTTTCGTCATTGTTGCACCAGTCATCTTCGGAGTTATTGATTCTAGAAATAGTTCGCACCCATATCAAAGGCCTTAGTATTGCAAATATATAAGATAACAATAAACTTTGGGTAACAACTTACGTTGAATTTCCAAAGCCTCCTTTAACATGCCGTCCTATCAGCTGGAACTTTTCTCTAGGCCTTCAGTAGAGATGCGGCACCCTTCCATCTCGTACTTGCTGCCTTTATGCCGAGAAAGTACTGAATGATCCGAATGCTCGTCACCATCGTAATCTAAGCTCTCATAGTTCTGAAATCTAGATCGGTCGCGGTTCATCTGATCTCGGCGTGCCATCAAGCTTTCCCACAGCGCCTCCCCGTTCAAATCGACTGGGTCGGTTTCTCCCTTGTTCAACTCGACACTGCTGCTAGCCGAACTCGTCTCTGAACTCTCACTATGGACATCGTGGCCGGAAGCTTCCGGCAACTGGAACGCAACTTTTCGTGGTGCGGCCCTGAACGTCGTATCTGGGCCTGGGGCCGCCACCCTAGCCGTAGGTGATCGGTCCGAGGTCACACTGCCCGCCTCGTCTTCTGAGACCTTTCGGGCGTCTGGTTGGTTTGTCCCTTCCTGATCAGACGTTGCAGGCACTGATGACCGACTCTCTCCAGCTTCCGCTTCTGCGTATGCTTCCTCAAGCTGCTTGTCGACCTGCTTGAATTCCCTCCACAGTTTCATCAGTTGCTGGGACCGGTCTATACTAGACGGGGCGCCATCGACCTCGTTAAGCTGTCCAAGTAGGTACGCCTTTCTGGCGGCGAGGTCATTTATTAGTGCCATTGCAGCTGTGTGTATTCATGGATAATGGAAGGGAAAAAGCTGGCGCGGAAAGAAGGAATACCCTGAGAATGCGCACAAGTGTAGCTGATGTACAGGCTGACGGGTACCTGGGTATGGTGTCTCGTGGCATTGTCTGTTTGGTAAACTCTTTCGGTCAAGAGGTGAGGAAGAATTAGGTGTTGGTGCCTAAACTTCTAAGACGTCTTTTCCAAATCCGGGCAGCACGTGAGATCCCACCACACCCATCCAACTACAAACATACATGCACAATGACAGCATTCCACAAGATGCGGGGACCCCGCCGAACTTTCGCGTCTTCGGGTGCGTGAGACAGGCCCATCCCCTACTCCAAGGAGAAGTCCCGCGGGTCGGCACCCAGTATAACACCCCGTTCCCACGCGGGAGCGGGCATAAGGGAATGCGGAGTCAAGAGGCGCGGCCAAAGTTCTACGTCCACCGTATATAAAAAGTCTTGGATAATTCCCGAATCTCACATACGGGACAAACCAAGCCCAGTTTCTTTTCTGCGGTAGTAGTCAGCACATGAAATAAACAACATGCCTTCATCCCCAGAGGACACAGTCGCCTTCATCGGTCCGTACGGCCCCGTTCTACCCAAGCATTGAACGTGTATCAAGTGACACCTGCAAATCTTGCTAACCATCCCCTCAAAACAACAGGCATCGGCGTGATGGGCTACCCGATGGCGAAGAACCTGCGGCAGGGCCTCGACCCCACAAAGACCCTGCTCGTGTGCGACGTCAGCAGGGAAGCCCTGGGGCGCTTCCAGGCCGAGGCGGCGGGAAGGGGCCCGGTGGAGATCGTCAAGAATGGCGCCGAGGCGGCAAAGGCAGCTGTAAGGAAGTCGCCCTTTCGCTGATTTTTCTCTGAGGGACATTCCGGGGGCCTGTCAGAACCAATTAAGAAGAAGAATCGCTGCTGATACTTAAGCCCATATCCTGCGCAGGACACGGTCATCACCATGCTGCCGGACTCGGAGGTGGTCAAGAAAGTCTACCTAGACCCCCAGACCGGCATCCTCGCCGGCGCAGCAGCAGCAGCATCATCATCAGCAGCATCAGCATCAGCACCAGGCGGCAAACTCATAATGGAGTGCGGCACCATCGAGACCGACACGATCCACGAGGTCGCAAAAGCGGCACAGGCCACGCCGGGTGTGACATTCCTCGACGCCCCCGTGTCAGGCGGGCCCATGGGCGCCGCAGCAGGGACCCTGACCTTCATGGTGGGCTGCCCTGGCGCAGCAGTAGCGGCGGCGGCCGGGGCCGCCTTCACCCTCGCGAGGTCCTACCTCTCGCACATGGGCAGCCCCGCGGGCATCTTCCTGTGCGGGGACGTGGGCGCGGGCACGGCCTTCAAGGTGATCAACAACTACCTCTCGGCGATAACGTCCCTCGCGGCGTCCGAGGCGCTCAACATCGGGGTCAAGGCCGGGCTCGACCCGGCGCTGCTGACCGAGGTGATCAACGCGAGCGGGGGCCAGTGCTGGGTGACGAGCAGGAGCAACCCGGTCCCGGGGGTGCAGGAGGGCGTGCCCAGCAGCAGGGGCTACGAGGGCGGGTTCCGGATCGAGCTGTGCGCCAAGGTGCTGGGGATGGGCTCGCGGCTGGCGGCCGGGGTCGGGGCGCGGACGGTCCTGGACGGGCCGGCGATGGGGGCGTTCGAGGAGGCCATGGCGGATGAGAGGTACAAAGGGAAGGACGCGAGGGTGGTGTATAAGTGGCTGAATGAGAGCGAGAGGAAGTAGGTAGTGTATGCATAGATACCTAGGTAGGCTTGGGTAGGCTTGTATACGTGACGTTTGGGCGAGTTTTGTTGGTTGTCGCTATGCTGGCTCGGATAAACCCCCAGAAAAAAAAAGAGAAAAAAAAAAAGAGAAAAGAAAAAGAGAGAAAAAAAGAAGAAAAAAACCTTCACAAGTGCCGGGCTGGAGAGCCGAACCTGGTCAGCCCGGGCCAAGAGACGAGCTACATGAGGCAAATACTACCGTACACGTTTCAAGGATGGTCAGGGATACTCTAAAGAGTATGGTTTGTTTATATAACACCGCTCCCCTTTACCCTTTACAGTCCGATGGTCTGACTGGATGCATGGAGCTGCAGACAGACATGAGAGGGACGTGCCTATCACAGCGACGCGGTGGACGTCGTCGCTTTTCGTCGCAGTGCGGGTGCCACCGCCCCCGAAACATGACCGGTGAAAGAAAGACGGGGCGGAGGTCAAGCAGATGCGAGCATTGGAACTCTCTCAGATGATATCCAGCATCCGTACAAAGTATTGTGAGACATTAAGCTTCACACGAAACCCGATCTCAAGATTCATAAAGGCCTGTCGGGAGGACGGGATTGAAAGGCCAAAGCCAGGCATGCAGCGGAGAGAGCCGCATAGAATCGTTGTGGAATCGCATTTGCAGTTGCGCATGGTCCGGTCCAACCGTTTCGCTGCCACCACACAGATGTCGCCAGCGGGGTCACGCTAGGCTGGATCTGCAGTGAGTCAACCGGTGGGACCCTAATCAATGGTAGAGTCCGGCTCGCCGTTGCATGGCCCGCGGCTCTCGCTGAGCGTGTCATAAGCCGGGCCGGTGTGCTGTTGGTTGGTCTGAATCCTGCCGGTTCGTCGGGACGCAAGCAACGTGTGGGAGTTGCACCAAAGGATGCATCCAAACCAGCTGTAGCTGTTTGCTGCACCAGTCATTCCGTGCGTCCGCGGCATGGCAGGCCTCTCCCTGATAGGCTCTGAAGCCCGGATGGCCGCCGGTATTGTGTCGGCTGTAGTCAGACAACCGGCGCGGTACACGGACCACGGGTTCATGGGCAGCAGCAAAAAACATGGTCGATATGGCGCCAGCCTTTTCCCCGGCAACCTGGTCCACGAGCCACATGCCGAAATGATCTGCTGCGGCACGGATGTGTGACGTGACCTGGCCTCTGCTGTTAGCTTTCTTTGTATGTGTGTGCCCTGCAGCGTTGGAAGATGCAGAATGTGTGCTTGATCGTCCTATCGGTGCGATCAGATCAAGGCACGCGACATCAAGTCGTTGCAGCAAAATACGTCAGTGCGTGAGTGCACTTGGGCTGCTGCGCCATTTGTGGTTGTCCGGTGCGAGAAGGAGAAGAAAAAACAAAACATGGCATGGCGTGATTTCGTCTGATGGACGGGTCGAATATGGGACGAATCAAAATCGGATAGCAGAAAAGAGCGATAGGGAGAGGGAAAGAAAAGAAGAGAAGATAAAAAAAAAAATTAGAAAAAAAGAACGAGCAAAGATGGTCCAAACGGTTGCCAACCCTGTTTCACAGCGGGAAGGAGCGGGCCGTTCCCCCCCCAGCCCATCCCAGCCCAGACCAGAGCGGGAATCTATTTCCCTCCGCGGTAACGGGCAAGCGCGACGCGGGCAGGGCAGGGCAGGGCAGGGCAGGAGCACCCAAGGGCGCTGATCAATTGCCCGACTAAGTTTCTGCACCTCGCAGCCTGCACTCTTTGTCTGGTCTGGGCTGGGCTGACCGGTGTACAGCATACCCAGGTAGCCATTGGCCTTGGTAGTACACATGTGCAATCATCCCACGTCGCCTGCCCAATCCGAGCACACTCCTGGCCATTGAAGAGCAGGAAGGGTGGGGGAGGGGGGAGAAAAGAAAGAAAAAAAAGTCCAGAGACGAGGAACGCGTTTGAGAAAAAAAGAGAGAAGAGAGAAAAACTCAGCAGTCAATGTTTTGCTGCTCTGCTGCTGCTGCTGCTGCTGCTATGTATGCTGCCAGGCACGGCTTACTCCTCTTTTTTCCTACCCCCCCCCCCCTTCCCTCGGTGTCTGTCATGTCCTTGCCTGGTCGGTCCCCTACTCACCTGACACCCCGTTTCTTCAACCACCACCCATTCCGACCCCAGCCTTCCTTCCCAGGCCGCCTCCTCAGTCCAGCCCTCCAAGCCCTCCAACCACCGAGGCTGCCGGGTGCATGCACCTGCACCTGCACCTCCTCATCCTTGTTGGTTGATCTTTGCTGCCGTTGTTGTCTGCATCGCCCCTGCCCTTTTCTCGGCTGCATCCGTACCTAGGTAGCTCGTCGCCACACGCTGCTCTCACACTCAAGCTCAAGCTCATCCTCTCAAGAGTCAAGACCACAAAAACAACAAGAAGAAGCTGCCGTAGCTTGGACTTAGCACGCTTGTTTCTTTTCTTCCACCCCACCCCCACCCCCC
>LJJS01000002.1:0-19907 GCA_001447215.1 Diaporthe aspalathi
AAGTGGCCACTCACTGATACTGGCCACTCACTGGTAAACCACGTTAGCAGTCAGGCTGGATTTAATCCTCTTCTCTCGCATTATTTGAACCCTTTGTTATTGCCCATACATCCCCCACTATGGCACCTCCTCTCAGCCCCATCGTAGTCACAGGCGGCTGTGGTTCTATTGGCTTCCACATCGTCAAAGGCCTCCTTGCTCAAGAGCCCGAGAGCGAGATCCACGTCATTGACATCAACATTGACCGCAACACACATCCTGCCGTCAACTACCACAAATGCGACATCACGTCAGCATCTGATATTGAGACGGTCTTCCTTCAGGCCAAACCTAGAACAATCTTTCACGTCGCTTGTCCAGACTCCATGGTGCAGCAGCCTGATGTCTTCCAACCAGTCAATGTAGGCGGTGCCAGGAATATCCTCTCGGCGGCACGGAAGGTCGGGACGGTCCGGGCCCTGATCAACACCTCAACCTCCTCTGTCATCCATGATAATGTCAGCAAGCTCATCGACGCTGATGACTCGCTGCCCGTGCTGAAGTACCCAGCCCAGAAGCGAGTCTACACCCTGACGAAAGCGGAGGCAGAAGCAGACCTCATCGCTGCGAATCGCAGCGGCCCTGACGGGGAACCATCCATGCTGGTGGTTTCCTTGCGCCCCGCTACCGCCTTCGGCGAGCGGGATACCGTCTGCATGGGAAAGATCGTCTCTACCTGCCGCGCTGGCAAGGGTCACATTCAAATTGGCCCCGGCACCAATAAGTACGACTTTATGTACGTGTCGAATCTTGTCGACGCGCACATTCTCGCTGCGCAGGCTCTACACAGCGCATATGGCAAGCCTGTGCCGGAGGAGAGCAAACGTGTCGACGGGCAGTGCTTCAATGTCACGAACCATGAGCGCATTCCCTTCTGGGACTTCCAACGAGGAGTGTCGGCCGCCATTGGGCTGCCTGTGAAGCCGGAGCAGATCAAAGTCATCCCGGCATGGGTCGCGCTACTCGCGGCGTCGGTCGTTGAATGGATCATGTGGATCAGGACTTTCGGCAAAGGCAGGCCAACCATCACCAGGGAGGCCGTCCAGCTTACCACCATCACACGTACTCTGAACGGCGATCGTTTCCGGCGTGTAACTGGATATCAGCCGAGGGTCAGCATACGGGAGGGCCTTGAGATTGCGGGGAAATGGTTTGTAGAGGAGCAGGAGAGGCTGCAAGCACAGAATTCCAAGAAGACTGCCTGAAGAATTGTCTCGGAAAAGATAACACGATTGATAAGTAAGAATTTGTTGCACCGCTGTCATGAAATAAGAGCTGAGGTCATACAATAACACCCAGAACAAATTAGCTACGCGTGCATAATTCACTGTCTGTTGTTCCGAGAGTCACTTGACAATCCAGGTCTCCTCTCTCTATTCTCCGAGAACGTTGTGAATGTGGGATTTGGATGATTCGCGGGGGCTATACCGCATGTTCCCCTGAAATATTTCTTCGATTTTGGCCCTTGCTCCAACTAGTTAAAGCGTGAATTCCGTTCCCATAATTGTCGTAATCACCTATGAACTCGACTCGTCAAGCTCGAGGCCACATAAGTTACATGAGTTTGAACAGAATCAACTGTAGAATCGATTTGGCCACGCACCGTGTCCGAGTCTTGCCAAGATGGTCATTCGAGGCTAGGGAGGTGACCCCAAATCAAGGTAGCATTTATGCTCTTCGATTTCAAGCAGGTGTCCGGATGCTGCCTGTCCGGGGCTCGTTGTGTTGTAATTGGCGGGCAGAGGTAACCGCCAACTTTGTTCGCCTTTTGCGCGTCTCCTATTGTGACCCCGACGGCAGGTATGGACTGTTGGTGGTCTGTCACCATTTAAGTGTCGACTGAAGGAGATCGCCCGCAGTTCACCACACTCGTCTGAATTGCTAAATTCTTACCTCGAGGCATGAAGAGTTCGTCCGCCACTCCTTTTCGCACTGCTTTGTGTCGGTGGTGTCTAGTGGGGCAACCGAAGATTTTTTCAATCGGGAACCGGGGTTTTGGCATTTGTACAGAGCCAAAATCGCGATGTCAGCCAATGCCAATCCTCTGAGTCACTTACCCGCCGCAGCTCCGCCGATTGGGGTGACGCCGAATTTCATCGATCCTCCATCAAAAGGCAGAGAAATTGAGATACTTGATGGGGTCTTCACAGGGCTGATGCTTCTAGCTGTCATGGTGCGGCTCTTCGTACGTGCTAGAATAACGAAGCAATGGGGTTGGGATGACCGTAAGTTTAGATAACTACCTCGTGTTATCATTCCGCCGGCAGCGAAAGTATTCAATATTGACTGGACCGGGACAATAGTCACCTGTTCTCTGGCTGCCGTATGTGTACCCACCCAATACCCTACCTAAATTCAGCCACTGACGTCTAGTCTCAGCTTGGGTCTATTGTGAAACTGTTCATTTACATCAAAAGTTCGTGTCTCCATTATCGCATTCGAGATGGGGAACTAATGGTCTCAAGCGATCGAGCTCGTGGGCTTCGGTCGCCATATGTGGGATATTCCTATTTCGTGGATCCTGGTTACTAAAAACAACCAGGTAAGTCATTATGGACCTCAAATCCAGCATTTTGGGCCTGTGGCAGGCTGACCAATTTAGCTTCTATCAGCACTTGGCATCGTTTACCCCTTCACCATCTTTTTTGCCAAGTTCTCCATTCTGCTCCTGTGCCTTCGCATCTTCAACACAAACAAGATGTTCAGGAATATTGTTTTTTGCGGAGTGATCATCATGGCCCTTTTCTACGCTGCTATGATTGGAGTTGCCATAGCCTCCATCATCACCGGCAACTGCACCGCCGGGGTGACTGCACAGTTTTGCAAGAACTACAGAGGACCGGTGATCATGCTCAACGCTGCTTTCAACGTCGTTTCAGACTTTTGGGTGCTCCTTCTGCCCTTTCCACAACTTCTGAAACTTCAGTTGCGTCCCCGCAAAAAGATTGGCCCTACGATTGTGTTTGCAGCTGGTCTTGCGTAAGTACCACAGCCCTAAATTCTATTTCCTATTCCTCAGACAGTGATGTCTATGTCAAGCAGGGATGTAGTTAGTTTCAATTGGCTGAGTCCTGACACAACTATAGCGTGTGCGCAGCGAGCCTGGCCAGAATGATCGAATTCGGCATCAACTATGGAGTTGACGATGTGCTGTGGGTGCAGGCTAGTAATGCTGAGTTCACGTTGGTCTCACCTCCTGCGAGCTTGGGATCTAGGAGCTTACGGGCTAACCCTCTTGACCGTAGGACGGTTGAGATGAATGTTGGAATAATTGTCTCCTGCGTTTTCACATTTCCGATCTCTTCGAGAGCGTGAAGATGTATGCGCAGTCGATTACAGCACCGATTCTTTCGAAATTGGCCTCCGTGAAGGAGAAGGATATCGCTCAAATCACAAACGACTTCCCCAAAGATTCCTTCCCCCAGACGCACGAAAGCACTGATGGCAGTGTCGACTATGCCAATGAGCACTTTGGGTCGGGCTTCGTGACATCAGGAGACTGTCCGAGGTAACGAAGTGACCGGGTCTATGCTCTCATGTACTATAAGCTCGATGAAGATTTCCGCGGCCTGGTCAAAAGGAAAATAGAAGGAAGTGGGACGGGGGATAGCCTCTCGGCCACGGGACTTCAAAATTGGATTGAACGAGTTCCTGATCTTGAACTGAGCAACGTTTTCAGACCGCCAGAATGTGTACCATTGATTCAGGGGATTTGACCTTTTCACAACACATGGCACTCGCAGCTTTACCAAGTGGCACTGCCTTGATTGACGAAATTTTATAGGAAAAAAAATATCTTCCAGGGTTCCTCCAACAATATTTCACCTTCAACCCGCGTGAGAGCTTTCCACTCTAATCTGCAACGCTTCATGGCCGAAAAAGTCCAGACACGTAATTTGAGCGGTTGTCTCGGTCGCCGGTCCTTGTTCTCACCGAACAGCTGCCCAATTCTCTTTGAGGTCTGCTGTGATCGGGGGGGGGGGATTTAATCCTGATCATATGCTTCCTAGATCGGCTCGAGAAGTTTCGTCTGCGAGGGAAGCGAGTGAACCGTTTACAACGCATCTTCTCATGCCACAATATGGCACAGGCAGTATGCAGGCAGGCATCACCGTGACTGGTTTGCAAGTGACGTGCAGGTGGAACTGCAGGATTCCGTAGCCCCCCGAGCATCACCTTTGAATTACTAAGAACCGAATGGCCGAGTTATGAAGACGAGAGGCATTTAGTACTTCCTAAAATGGCCCTGACCCCTCGTAGCTACCGGCCAGCGGCTGCATCGTGAAGGAAATGAACGGGGACTAGAAATTTGCCTTCAGAAATGGCATATTAAAATTGGACGGAAGGGGTTCTTAATCATAGACTGAGAAAGGAGTGTGACCATCTATGCCAATAATCGAGGGAATTGGACTGTCGCGACTTATGGCAATCACAGAGCGCCGACATGTATTACTTCTCGTTATAGGAATTGGGCCGGTGGCCACGTGCCCTAACTAGTCCCCTCAACTCTAAATCTAGCATTCACTTCTTCATATCCACTATGCTAGCATCATCGGCTGAGTCTTGACCGAAAAGAAGACCACTTGCACGAAACTTTGATTTCCAGCGGCCCAAGCTATGCAAACCAATTTTTGCATTTCTTGAGTGTGCACGCTGGATGCACAAATAGTAAATAGTCACCACGTATGTTGCAGCGACACACGCAACTGTACAAGATGTGTTAACACAATCTCGTTGACAAATTCCTAAAATCAAGGACGTACCGCAACCTCCAACAACTTGCCGCACTGTCCATTTACCATCCACAGGAGTGATAGACTCGATATCGAGCGCGAAAAGAGCTGTTATGAAGGACAGGGGTGTCTAGTTGACCTCAGAATCCATGCCTAGGTATATAAGATTGTTCAGAGGAGTAGGTGAGTCTCGACATGGTACTCACGAAAAGCACTGTTAGCCATGTGAAGACTCCAAGCTTCCGGCTCAGTTCGTAAGACTTGATTGTATTCTCGGTGCCGGCTTTCCCATAGAGGAGATCTATCAGGGTTTTGGCCTAGATCATGAGAGGTTAAATTAGTCCGTGGTTGTAACCTCGGCCTATAAGACAATGAAATTGTGTGGCCAGCTTGCCTTTTCTCGAAGAAACCTTGCGTCTTGCTCTGTCTTGTCCACAAGTGAGAACACCCCATGCTTGAAGAAGCGTTGTCGGGATTGAGTTGGTTTACAGTTAGAATCCCACACGCACCGCTCGTTTAGTGGTACTTGATGCAGTGTCTTGGAGTCGGTCTCAGCACTTGCCAGGTCGGGAGACGAACCTACTGAAGCATGCAACTCATTCCACGTAGAGAGTTGGTACTCAAGGACGCCTCTTATCGTCCCTATCTCGTCTAGAACATCGTCTAAACAGAGCAGGTGCTGAGTAGCGAGTGCTGTGTGCTTGGCGAACTTCTCGTTTGCTTCCTCTATATTATCCTTGAACTCCTGGTAAATCTCGTCGATATCGCGCCACTAGTTTATCCATTTGAATCAGACACAAATACAGGGACAGCCCAAATATGCTCAGTGGGCAAGGAATGGAGGACTTACTATGCGCATGATCTCTTTGCCAAATATCTCGAGGTAGGTTACTATATTCACCTGTTTCTGCATTGATGAAGTAGCCACGGGCGAGCTCCGTGACGACGCATCTCCTTTGAGCATGTTTGCCGGAATTCCTGCCTGGAACTTGATCGAATCCTCCACAATTCTGTGGAAAAGCAATTTTGACTCGAATCTTTGTCGGGGGCGCTTCTCCACCATTTTCCGCAGCAGGTCGAAGAACTGATCATCCAAAAGCCGCGAGCACCAGCGCTTAGGATACGAGGAAATCAAGATATCTGGGAATCGGAAAGCGTCAGAGCCCTACTAGTAGACTGTGTTGCAGAATCGAATCGTCTCTCAACATTTGGGATGGAAGCCTCTGCCCTGTCTTTCACCCAAAGCCCGAGCATACATACTGTCAAATTTGAACAGCCAGAGCTGTGAAACAACGAGAATAAGCCGATTCGATTGGTTCTCCCGTTCGGCGTTCCCTTGGCTCTCGATGTCTGGAGTTGAGGTCCTCGCATTACTATGTGTCGGTCTTCCCATGGGACTTGGGAGCTGCTTTCGGGCCATAGCAACCGCATTGCCCACACCTTGCCGAGTTGCATCAAGATTGGGTGATTGCGTGTGTCTTGTACCTCCGTCATGATTCTCAGAGAACCACCTTGAGAGCACCTGATCAAAGTTGTATCTCCTCAAATGATCGCCACAAAGATCGATGTCAGCATACTGGTCAAGTGTCTGAGCAGGGTGCATAACAAATCCAGTTTCGTGGTACAATCTTTCCATGGATCGAATGTGTTTTGCATCTACCGACACCTGGGTGCTCTTTGCTGTCACATCGGTTGAGCCTCTGGACGATTTGAACTTGAGATCTTCGGCGAATCCGGGTACCAGAATATCGATGTCCAGCATTGGAATCTTTGGTGGCAAATTGATTAGCACAGCATCATCATAATGGTACTGTATGAACGGACTGACCGCCAAGGCGATGCCATCTTTCTGTTGTCTCCCGCGGAACTGGAATGCCTCTGCTAATCTATGTCGATTGAGAGGTCTTCGCCTAGAAAACATAAAGGCGTCATTGATGTAGCTAAGGTATTCCCTGCCTTTTACTCGATCGCGGTTGAAAAAGCTCATGCAAAGGTTCTGTTGCAATTGTGATTAGACAAGTCAGTTCATGGTGGTCGTTCCGATGTTCATGCATATACCTTGATCCACTCCTCCTATACCAACTCTACATTAGTAAGAGTACTTTGCCATAAAACAATGCAGGTGTATGGAGCGTGAATGAATGACAAAAAGGATTGATATACTGACCGAGTTTGCTTCAAGATGACACCACAATGTATCGCCTTGTGTCGGTGGCTTATCGTCTCTCCCGTACCTGTTCATCAGGTCCTCGACTGTCGACGAATTCACTCTACGCTGATCATTCCCCGTCAGCTGGAAGTCGTGGGACAACCACTTCCAGCACCGGAGATCAGCGCCGGTACGATCAACACCATGTGAACTTGACACGGCTCGCTGGGCAGGATGCGAATCACCTGGCGACCTCATTGTATGCTCCTCGGGTAGCCCAGTTCGAGGCTCGGAAATTGCGTCAATATTTCGTAGCATCTCGGACATTTCCATTTCCCTTTCCCTTTCCCCCGAAGCTAGTTGTAAGAGTGTCCGACCTTCTTTTCCTGGCGTATTTACGTCAAGCTTGCCCCACCAACCCTTCAGGACAGCTTGAAACATCGGCAGGTCTCCTTTTTTGATGGCAGAACGCAGCAATTGGTCGTTGAAGTCGTCATCTTGGATCTCGTCCATGATCTTCTCAATGAGCTCGCAGAGTATCTCAAGCTGATCATATGAATCATACCCGGACCGTTCAGCGTAAATTCCACGACTGATCAGGTAGTCGACTGCACGATTGTTGTTGGCATCAACCTTATTCGGTGACAGCTTGAATCCTGTTTCTAGGAGCAGCTTAGCGATGTGAAGATTGGCGGAGTGACACGCCAGGCTGAAACCAGTCTCCCCCATGCTATTTTCTGCGTTGACGTCGACAAACTCTTGTTCCAGGAGGACTTTCACTGTCTCCGTATCGCCAATGATGCATGCCAGATGCAATGGCTTCTGGCAACACAAATCCTCCACAACAATCCCATCGTCGAGGTCCCGACGAATGATGTCTCGGGCCGGAATGTACTCAAACCTCTTATGCTGAAACAAGACTTGCGCAGTTTCTGAACGATCCTTGTTGAAATTATTTACATGGCAAGGATGCCCACTCAACAATATCTGGCGAACTTTGAGAGGCTCCTGATCGCGAATTGCGTCAAACAAACGATCGAGCGTATCTCCATCATCAGTTAAGGTTGAATTCGAGCTTTGGTCTGGCATGGTAGATGTTCTTCAAGACAATCAGTGAGGGCAAGCACTGGCTCATGCGTGTTGGTGTCGGCAGCGAGTGATGAGTGAGTTCTTCAAGAATGCTGAAGGTCCTGCAGCCCATTGCGGGGAACCGCCTAAGTAGCTAAGAAATTGTTTCTATTGCGGAGTTCGCCGCATATGCCATGCCCGAGGATCCTGGTAATACAATTCGTTCCCAGATTTCCTTAGGTGGCAAGGTGGAATGCCTATTGTGGTTCAGATAGCGAAGCTGCGGAATCCCCCTACAGATAAAGCGAGGTAACCACTGTCACACTGTCGGGCTGTCTGAAAAAGCAATTAGTTTGATCTGCTGACCGCTCATTACTTTTCGATCAGTCGCATGCATGAACGTCCAGCCAGCTACTTAATTCACTCAATGAGAGGCCCTTTTCTTTTGTACTCCATACCTGTTGTATGACAGAGCACCGCCGATGGTTTTTATTCTGAGAAATCCGTGCATAAGCCACGCTTCATCATCGACAGGCTCAGTAAGCGGTCAGCCGAGTTAATAGGAGCCGACACCACTGGGCAAGGCGTGTATATTGCTTTCGGGTGCTCACCCGGCAGATGGCTGTGTTGGTGTGGCTGGCTGAACTATTTACGTTGTTCGTCGGCTGTATCCATTGGAGCTTGGCATGAACAAGTTGTACAAAGTTGCAAACTCTGCCAGCCACTTATGCCGGGGCCCTAATTGATGCTTCTGCAATGATGATAACATTATCCGCTGCGAGATGATGGGCAGGAAGCTGCTGACAACCCATCGGTCGCCACACCGGGCCACAAAGACTTCCCAGGTAGTCTCGGCGATCCGAGTCGCTGTCGGGTCCGCGGGGGAAACCGCCCTCGTCGAGTGTTTCTTGAATCCAACGATTCTGGTATTTTCAGAGCGGTACCTAGGTATTTGGAACCTCAGTGCCTTTCAGCCCTTCAACATTATTTGACCTCGAGCTGCCAGCGGGGCTTTTCTGCCTGACTTTACCCAATTTCTCAAGTAGTCCAGCTGCTGCTTTCATGCATGTGGCATATCAAAGCCTAGACGAATCGCTCTACAAACTTAAGCAATGCTAATTCAAACCTGGCTGACATGACTGCTTGTCTATAAGTGGTGTAACGACGTTTATATAGATCACCTACGTACCTAGGTACATGGTGAGGCTTCATCGAGGTACCTGGGTATATACCCTACCCAAATTGAAGGATGTAACCGCATTCTCAAGCGTCTCTTCGTCGCCTGGAAGCTTTCTTCGTCAAGCTCAAGCTATGTTGGAGAAATCAATACCAGCCGATGGCCCTACACTGCTTTGAGTGGCCCATGAGCGAGGAAAATGGCTTCTCATCTAAGCTGGTCCTGATTCTAGTTATACAAGGTGGATGTTGTGTTCAATGTGGCATATGGCATCTGCAGGGAACACGGTGATGACTTGATTAAGGCACGGTCCCAACACCCGTAAAAGAGTTGAGAGCGGGTAAAATCGGTTGACACAAACGTCCGGCAAATGATGCTGTGTTTGCTCAGAAGCACCTCACCCAGGGCCTTTTCAACCATATTTTCTAAGTCGGCTCCTGGGCTCTCATCATTACCAGAAACCTCGTTGTTTCCGGTGGCACGTCGTTGGACATGGAAAGTTGTGTTCATTTGCATTCTCCATGACATGGGTCTAGACTTGGCATCATAGATTGAATCAGAATGCTCAACACACGACGAGGACGTTTCGACCCTAGGTAGACGGGGCAGAAATTGCAAGGGCCTTTCTCCGAACTCACGTCGACAAAGAGCTGTGGGATGAACCCAGGCACTATCGAGCCCGGGTGGCTATGGCGTTGCACACCACACCGCTGGTCCACATTGCAATTTGTGGGCCATATTGGCGGGATCTCGGCGGATCCGCGTTGCTGTATAGGGCCATAATTGCGATCAGCATTCGTGGTCGAATGATGCACAGTCTGACAGGAATTAGGTTTTTCTGCACTCTACTTGGCCACTATGATCTCTTCCTTGACGTAGTCCTCAACAGTGGTCATGGAAATACCGCGCTGACCATTCAGAGTCTTTGCCATGTCCCAAGATATCCCTTTCCCGTCGCCGAATATGCACTGGTATTTGTACCACAAATTGTCTGGGTTTGCTGCGAGCCTGTCCCTGAGAAATGGCAGACTCCACTCCTCTCGTTGGAGCTTCTCACCAAATGCTTCATCCAAGATATCAGCGAGCCTTCCATAAGATACTGTATCTCCTCCAATATAAACCACCTCGTTCAGCGTTCCATCCGGGATCAAGACCATCTCCGCAGTCAGGCGGCCGATGTCGCGCGGCGTCGTGACCGTGATTTCGTTGTCCCAGGAACCCAGGGCGCGCACAACCCGCCTCTCGAGGTCCACCACCCCAAAGTCGGCGAGGAACAGGTAGCTCATGAAGAGCCCCGTGGATATGACGGTCCACGCCGTGCGGGCCTGGGACCGCAGCAGCCGGCGGACCTGCAGCATCTCGTCGAACAGGTCCTGGGCGCTGCCCTCCCCGATCTCCTCGTAGTCGACCCCGAACTGCCACGGGAAGTACCGCGGGACACCCGCCTGCAGCGCGGCGTTGGCGGACTTCAGCTGCGTCCCCCTCGGCAGGCCATACCCGCCCGCCTGGATGACGATGTCATAGTCCCTGAAGACGCGCGCGAGCTCGGAGACGTCGTCGTCGACGAAGTTCCCGGGCACGAGCTTCGCGCCGAGGGCCTGTAGTTTCGCGTTGGAGCGCTGCTTCGCCGGGTCGGGCGAGGTGATGGAATCTTTCCGGAGTAGGACAGAGAAGCTGGCGTGCGGGGGCCTGGAAGGGTGGCTTGCAAGGGCTGAGAGGATGGCGGTCCCGAGCTCGCCTGCTCCAACTATGAGGATCGAGTTCTCGGAGGACATGGTAAAGCTTGCTCGGGTG
The DNA here is from genome assembly GCA_001447215.1 of Diaporthe aspalathi. NCBI lineage: Eukaryota > Fungi > Ascomycota > Sordariomycetes > Diaporthales > Diaporthaceae > Diaporthe > Diaporthe aspalathi. The sequence continues at coordinate 10,961 of LJJS01000002.1, forward strand.
CTGTTTGATAGGGCAGATGGGGTTTTCTGCCGCCGAAGCACGACGCGCCGTGCTTGCACATTTATATTTATAGCCTACTTGTACGTCACAAACAAATGAGGCTGCCAAGCCATGCACCGGATTTTGGTGTTATTTCCTCAGCCAGGAGGAATGGTGATTATTAATCCTACCTTGCTTTGCATTTTGTCAGCAAACATCCCCACAATTCAGCGTTCATGTAAGTCTAGAAAAGTCCACCGAGTATCCGTACCTTAACGTCCTCATCCTGAGCACGCTGTACGGGAGATGACAAGCCCTGCGCATTATTCGTTTGCCTTGCGGCCTCCCAGACACAGTTACACAAGGAATACACAACGTCGGTTTCTTGCTGCTATCTTGACATCAAGTCAACAGTGCCGCAACTTCCCGCAGCCGAGTTCGAGCAAGCCATAACAAGCACCATATTGGAGGGAAAGGAGACGTTCATACCAGCAATGATACTAGACGCACCGCCCGGAGCGAATGCAGGTGACAGTCATATTCCTAGCATGGAAAAAGTTTGCCTATTCCTGCCTGGGAGACAAACGTGACCAAGTAACACCCGTGCTGCAGGACCTCGCCAAGTTTCGGACACAATGGACACAGGTGCACAAAAGCGGATGCCGCTCGCCTAGGTCTCGCTGGGTGACCGGGAGGTGGTCACGCGTATGTAAAATCATGATCACACAGCAGCTCTAGCCAAACTGGGGACATATATATCCGTACACAACCACGCACCATTGGCTCCAAGCGAGCTCTGATATCGACTAGCTAATCTCTAGAATTTCTAAATCAATACCAAGAGAACCAACTAAGGACACACGGAAAAGTATGATGAAGAAAACAATGCTCCTCCTCTCAGGCGCTCTGGCCTCCGCCGCCGCCGCCGCCAACACGGCCGCCGACGTGACGCCGACCACCACCTGCGCTACCTCAACCTCCATCCCTTCCTGCGGAGTAAGTCAGGAAAAAAAAGACCATTTTCGGGAAAAGGATGGGGCTGACAAGAAACAAACAAAGGTGCCCTGCATCACCAGCGCCGCGGCGGCAGCGAGCTGCAACGCCACTGACTATTCGTGCCTGTGTTCCAGCTCCGAGGTCGTCTTCCCAGCCGCAAGCACGTGTCTCTTCTCCTCGTGCGAGAGCGCGACGGCCTCGGCGCTGCTGTCCTCGGCCTCGGCGGCCTGCTCGGAGTGCTTTTGAGGGGATGGGCACCCGGGTTTGGGGGGCAGGAAAACAGTCTGGTTTGAGCGTGAACTAATTGACACATACTGGGCCGCTGTTCATTTCTATTGGATTTCTTCTTCATTTGTCATGTCCACATGAGAGAACCTTTTGCAACCCCTGCAATACTGGCTTCTGTGGCTGGAGAACATTCGCGGCTCGCCCAAGTTCTGTTTGGGTGAAATGCATATTCCTGCAGCATTTCCCAGCACATTGAGTCAAGCATTCATAGCCCTGGGGAGGGTTCTCTCGGTACCAGGGATGGGTTGCCGCTTAGACCCCGCCCCTGAACGTTGTCAAGGGTAGAGCACCGAGTGGGTTTGCTGCGGCCGCTCGTTAGTGGGTACAGGCGCTGAGGCAGCCGGATATGGGCGGTGCAGTGTATCTCCAAAAGGTCTATATAAACCACGACTGAAACAGGTTCAGGTCACGATGTAGTCTACTTTCACTTCAACCAGCCTACTTCTCCTAGGAAAGAACAGCTGTACTCATTTCAAGACTAACCAGTTCAAGAGCTTATGAACTATTTGAAGACGTTGCTCAGAACTCGGCAATAATTTACTGGACAAGATGAAATGGTGGGGCGGAACAGCGAGAATCAGCATCGATATCCGCGACAACTCGATACCAAAACAATGGCTCCTGGACTCAGAGGACCTGCCCTCCAAGCTACAACACTCCGTGTTGAACGTGCCAGCCGAGTCCGGAAAGCTCACAGTCGAGATAATCGCGATGACTGAATCAGACGTCGACGCACTTTTGGAGGCATATCAAACCCGGAAGTGGACAGTTAGACAAGTGGTCACAGCCTTTCTGAAAAAGGCCGTCATAATGAATCAATTGGTAGCTTCTCCCAGCCAGCACATCGCCCCTCAAAAAGAAGGGAGAGAGAAAAAACCAGAACCAGTGCTAATCCAAGCCTCCCCAAAACAGACAAACTTCGTAGCAGAGTTCCTCACAGAACCCGCCCTAGCCCAAGCAGACACTCTCGACGCCCACCTCGCCTCTACAGGCACCCTCCAGGGCCCCCTCCACGGCATCCCCACCTCCCTGGCAGAGCCAATCCCCCTGGCAGGCCACATCTCCCACGCGGGCGTCGTCTCGCGCATCACCACCACCACCAGGGAAGAAGACGCCGTCATCGCCCGCCTCCTCAGGGCCGCCGGCGCCGTGCTCCACCTCCGCACCAACGCGAGCCAGGCCCTGCTCGCGGGCCTGCTGGAGTGCGACAACAACATCCTGGGCCGCACGCTGAACCCGCGGGGCCCGCGGGCGGGGCTCTCGCCGGGCGGGCCGTGCGGCGGCGAGGGCGTCAGCGTCGGGGCGGCGTGTGCGGTGCTCGGGGTCGGCGCGGACGTCGGAGTCCCCGCCGCGTTCGGGGCTTGCTACGGCTTCAGGCCCTCCGCGTCGAGGGTGCTGCCGCTTGGGTCGGTTGACACGTTCGCGGGGGCGCAGGAGGGCGGGGTGCTCGTGGTGGGCCCGTTGGCACGCAGCATTGATGGGTTGGAGGTCTTCATCAGGACGATACTCGCCCCGACGCCTGCTGCTTGGAGGTCGGATGTCGACAGCGCAGGGTTCACCGTGGGGGTGATGTGGAACGACGGTGTCGTCAGGCCGCACCCACCCGTGCTGCGAGCTCTGGGGGCCGCGGCCGATAGGCTGAGGGCGGTCGGGGTCAGGGTCGTGAAGTGGGAGCCGCACGAGCACCAGCGGGGCTCCGACATCTCCGCGTCTCTTCGCTTCCCGGACGGCGGCCAGCGGTACATGGACGAGTTTGACGCGTCAGGCGAGCCTGCCCTGCCATCAAGTCGGCATGCCTTCAACGCGGCAAAGCCCACGCGTGACGCTGCGGCGCTCCAAGAGGAGAGAGCAAAGTACCAGCGAGAGCACGACGCGCTGATGGGGGAGCGAGGAGTGGACTTCATCCTCGGGCCGGCATACGTCGGCGCAGGTGCGCTGCATGGAAGTGCGAAGTATTCCTGTTACACGTCTATCTGGAGCATCCTGGACCTACCTGCCGTGGTATTTCCCAGTGGCCTCAGGTGTGACAAAAACATCGATGCCAGGGATGACACTTACAATCCGAAGTGCGATATCGATGAAGCAGAGTGGAGAGCCTGTGAGTATTCCACCTGCTCCATGAAAATGCCCCGGTGCTAACGTCGTGACGTAGATGACCCCAACTTATTCGACGGGCTGCCCGTCGCGTTGCAGTTGGCTGGAAGACGAGCTGAGGACGAGAGGGTCCTCGCGGCGGCAAGGTTGTTGGACAACGCAATGAGAGGAGGCAGTGAGCACATGCGTGGATAGTCATCCAATATCAAAATGTTCACCAATGACACAAATTGGACGTTGTTGTCCGTTCACGCACGTTGGGAGGAGACTTCACTGACGCCTTATCGACGCCGTGAAACTATGCTGTGAGACTCCGCCGAGAGGGGAACAAGGGGACGAGCTGTCCCATGGGCCGTGTACAGCTTCAGTATGGGGCCGCGAGGGTACTTCAGCGGCAATGATCTGATGTGGCCCTGCACTTGTCTCCCTCAGGCCCTCCGGGGCCACGGATTGCTCAGTGTGGCATCAAGACGTACACGTTCGTTCGCGCCAATGCACTCACCCAAAGCCAGGACGGGTCAGTCAGGAGACGCGGGGGGATCAAAGCACCGCCCGCAATCACGAATCATGTACAAAAAAAAGAGGCCAAGACTCGGCGCTGGGCCCATGGCTCATTAGAGGCCGGTGAGCGTCGCCTCAACAGCCTCTCTCAGCCTCGCCTTGGCGCCGTCAACATCCTTCAGGCTGGGTGGGAGGCCCGTCAGGCTCTCCCTGAGCGGCCGGGCGTCCGCCCGCGCCGCCAGGTACTCCATACACTCGAAGGCGGCCGCCTGGTGCTTCGCTATGGCGTCGCAGCTGGCCCTACATTTGTCCGCCTCTTCGGGCGGGATCACCATGAGGGGCGCAGGGACCACACTGGGTATCGGCAGGGGTGCCGGAGGGGTAACCACGATGGTACCTGAAGGGGAAGCTGCTGCACGGCTGACGGCTGTTGGGGTGCCGTGCCGTTCTGAGGAGGTGGCGCGCCGTTAACTGGAGGGCCTGGACGCTGGTGCTGGTGCTGGTTCGCTGGTATGCTTGCACCTGCGAGGGAGCCAGGCAATGAGATGGGGGCTAGCGGAGGATCTGGTGCAGACGGGAGGTATTCATAACCCTTTGTTACGATCATGCCGGACGGGGTGAGATATTTATGGAGTGATCTGCTCGAGGTGGCGAAGGAATACAGACCATACTGGGCCATAATTTCGGCCTCGCCCGGGGGCGTGTTGACGGGTGGTGGTTTGGGCGCGAGGCGCCTCTGAACCTGTGGAGGACCACTGCTCCTGTGGTCTGTTGTTGGGCCCACTGTTCGAGGCTCGGCCCAGCCTTGCGACGGAGCCTGGAACGGACCAGGGGGCACACAGGGTGCATCGTAGTGTTGACCTAATGGCGGCTCTTCTTGCCTCAGGGCAAGTTGAGTGAGATGGTGCTGGCCAGGGCCATTGTGGCATTGAATAGACACCTGCTGTTCCTGCATAGGGGTAGCTTGAGCGGGATGGTGCTGACCGGGGCCGTTGGGACCAGGCTGCCTGTGTTGCCCATTAGGCCCCGTCCAGTACTGTGGGTAGAGAAGACCACCTGGGAGGTTGGGATTCGAGGCACCATTGGCGAACTGGGAGATTTGGCAGAGCACCTTGGCTACTGCGCGAGCTATCTCCGGTGTTATTTGTTTTTGTTGGTGTGTGCTGAGACGGGTGGTGGCTTGAAGTATTGGCCGGGATACTCTGCAATGGGCGAGAGCCTGGGTGTTCAAGCTTGACATTCCGCGTCGAGGGCTCGGGCTTGACGGGCTGGGCTGCCACCTGCTGATCGTCATCACCTTCACAGTCGTCCTCCTCCTCGCTACGCAAGTCAGAATCATCAGATGACAAGTCAATGACATCGCCGGGCCCCGCTTGCGGCGGAGTCTCAGATTGTGCTGACGCCGCCTGCTGACCTCAAGCGTCGACACCTTCCATTTCCGCGCCAGGATTCTGGGTCTCGTTCCCGGCCTGCCTCCTCTTCCAGTACTTGACAATACCCCTCATAATTCGCAGATCAAGCGCTGTCGGCCCGAGGTCACCGATGAGCCTGTAGGCGTGCTCGCGCCTGGCCTCCAAACCAGCCTCCTCGTTCATCTTGCTCTTGGCCCAGGCGTTCACGTCCTCGATGCCCAGCTCGGTGGCGATGTTCTCGAACTGCTGCCTCTGAAGCCTCAGGGCCAGGCTGCGGTGGGACTGGCGGACGTTTTCTATGTTGCGCTGCGAGTCGGGGAGGAGGCCCCATTCTGTACGCAGCGCCTCGACGGTCATGGCGCCGCGCTTGAGGTCGACGCCGCGGGAGCGCAGGTTCTCCGCGATCTGGGCGGCATTCAGGCCTTCGTTGGTCATGCGGATGATCTCTGCCTTGCGCATGATGAGCACGCGCACGGCCTTGACTGGGATGCGGTCGCCGTTGGCACTTTGTTTCTGACGTTCGTGGGCCATTCTGATGTTGGCAATGCCTTGCTCCGTCATCCTTCGCGGGGCCTGGAACGAGAGGGCAGGCAAGCTGTGTTAGCCCAAAACCCGCAATGGGGGAGGGAGACGACTGGTGCTACCTCGACTGCGCTGAGGATCGCCATTCTAGAGGAGAACTTGCCCGCTGCCTGATTCCCCATTTCGTCCTCTGGGCGGAGACGGCCCTGGCGCTGGTGTCGACGCCCTTTTCGACAAGGGCCTCGGCAATTGCCTTGCAGCCCTGGCGGATTGTTGACATTTCCTCGATCTTGTCTCTGAATTCCAGGGGCTTGGAGGCGTGGCTCTTCTTGGGGCACAGCCACGGCTCGCCGGTCCTCGGGTTGATGCTGACGTCGCTTCCAGGCTCGCGCAGAGCCCAGCTGAGGTCGGCAGTTGATATATCGCGGCCCTTGAGAAAGTCCGTTGGGTTGAGAGGCGGCTGTGGCTGTGGCTGTGGCTGCCGCTGCCCGGCAAGATCTCGAGGTGACTCGGAGCCCGGGGCGCCATTATCCGTGGTGTTGTTGCTTGCGGCATTGTTCGAGGCTTGGACGGCCTGTCGTGATCGCGATGGCTGTTGGTGATTGCTGGTTTGTCTGTCATCAGCTTCTGCAGCTCGTCTGTTTGCAGGAGTGGGCAAGCTGGAGAGAAACAAGTGATCGACGCGTCTGGGCGGACCAGGCCAGAGTGGGGTTAAAAGTCTGGGGTTGGGGTGGTGCTGTGGCAGGGTACTTAGGAACTTTGGTACGTACCTCCCCACCATGCATGCATTCTTGCCGCGCCAATTCGAGCATCCGAAACTCATCAACAACGACATCGCCCAATCTCCGCTGCTCACACTCTGACGCAAGACAAAAACAGACCATGCCGTCGTAACACTTCACTTCTCAATGATGACGCCTTCAACTGGAGACTACGTGTCCCTCCCACAGCATCCCCTGGTCCTCGGCATCTCCGTCTCTCCGACCACGCAATGCGCCCACTGGCACTCCGACCTGGACATCATTGCCATCAAGCACAAGTGCTGCGGCCAGTACTACGCCTGCATCAGCTGCCATGAGGCCTTGGCAGACCACCCCCCAGATGTCTGGCCGCGGCACCAACGCAACGTGAAAGCCGTGCTCTGCGGGCGCTGCCGCCGCGAGCTGTCCGTCGACGAGTACCTGAACTGTGGGAACAAGTGCCCAGGCTGCGCCTCGGACTTCAACCCGGGCTGCTCGAAGCACTACGAGCTGTACTTTGAGGTCTGAGCCATCGTGACCAGGGCATGTCGGACAGACACGCCGCAGGACAGGGAGCCAACACGACGGGGCTGGCTGTCCAGGCCCGCGGGAAGTGATACAAGTACCGTGGTCACTCCACGAGGCCTGAAAGTATTGGGGCACTTTCTCATTTGCAATCAACATGGCTGGCCTTTTTTCCAGCTAAGATGGGGCTTTCCTTCTGCCGTCACAGGCACAATTATTTCAAACTTCTATTGTCTTCCGGCAGTCACGTTTACTCTCGGATAGACTTGCCCCTGTCGTGAAGTCAACTCTGGTGTTGCCAGGCAGATGATGCTGTCATCACTGCTTGTAGGCACAAGATATCAGCTCGAGGCCGGGGTCGAAACAAGCCCGGAAATGAGTGCTCTCAGGCCTCAACAGAGTGATTTGACTTCCAGTAACTGTAGGCCATGTATATTGCACCAACTCAGCGCATTTCTTCGGGCCTGGCAACGTACCCTAATCTCTGTGGTGGGATCATCCGCCTCCGGCTTTGACCACACACATCGCCAGTGTCCCTTTCGACGACACCTTCCTTCCAAGTCAAATCCACACTCTCATTTCCTACCGAATCCCATTCCTTGGGGCGTACTCCCAGCCGCGGCTCTGCTCACAATTCCTGCAGAGGCATACGCTTTCCCTATGCGCCATCCTCACATCCCCCCTCCCCCCATCAACCCCAGGATTCACTACTCGAACTGAATTCGAACTCTGGGCCTTTTCCTCGACACTCGCCGGCTCCCAGTCCCCCCTGCTCTCTCAACCCCTTGGCTGACTTCAGGTCGCTGGCCCCGAGTCTGCTCCCCCTTGGGCCCGTTGGAACTGGGCAAGCAGCCGCTTCTGTGCCTCGAGCTCCTCAATCGTGAACGTCGCAGGTGGGGTGCCGGGCCTACTCCCACCCTCCGCAGTCGGTCGAGTCTCTCCGGACGGAGCCGCAGTCGCAGAGGGGATCGGGCCTGGGATGTGAGGCGGTCCTGTCGTGGAAGTCGGCCCAGTGACGACCGTCGAAACCTCTCCCCCGACCAGGCGCCACTCGAGCACTATCGTCTGCCTGTAGATCACGTTCGAGTCGCCCGGCGCGGCCGCTGGGGCTTCCACCACTGTTGCTGCTTCGCCGGTCGAGGGGCTCAGAGGGCTTGGAGGTGCCGCGGCGGAGCCACCTCGCTCGGTGGGCTCGTGGGGCGGCGGGCACGGCGCATGGAAGACGCAAGCTTGGTTGTGGCAGCAGTATCTATCACGGTGGGCGTCCAGGCACGCCCACGGGCAGATGCTTCGCGAGCAGCCGATACAGTGCAGAAAGGGGATGGTCTCCATTTTTTCCCCTCCTGTGGTCTATTCGGGCTGTAAATCCGATCGCGGCGGTTCACTCAGACTCGGCTTTGCTGTCCGCAAGTGGTCTTGCAATGGAGCTGTTTTGCGGTAGTTTGCTCTTGGGCCATGCACCGCTTCGGCTTCTAAGTTGTTGCCGAGGGGTGTTGGGGGGTGTTTTCTACGATCCGTCAGGGAGGAGGTGCTGTGGATGGACAGAAGTTTAGGGTCAAGTGATGAACTACGTGACAACAAACTCCAGGCGCGTCACTGAATCGAGAAACAATGCTGCCGTTACTGGCCCTTGGCTTCCCTGTCATCGAAGGACTAGAAAAGTGGGGGACGAGCTTCTCTTTTGGTCGTATCGCAAAAGACGTCGGTCCTGTAGACGTTGATCTTGACGTCTTTCCCATAGTTGGATCAGGTTTGCACCTAGGTAGTATACTTAAATATAAATATTAATTATTAGTTATAGCTTAGTGCCGGGTGGTTAGTTAGTGTATTATTTGTTTTACTTTATATAACGTGGTTTACCAGGAAGTGGATCATATCAGGAAGTGGATC
>LJJS01000013.1:0-34197 GCA_001447215.1 Diaporthe aspalathi
CGCCGGCGGCGCACTCGGCGTCCGACTTGCACACGGCCGTCGCGGTCCCGCACATGCCGCACGAGCTGCAGATGGCCGTGCCGTTGACGTCGCTGTGGCACGCGCTGAAGCCCGTGAACGAGTCCGGGTTGCACCCGTTGTAGGTGTCCGCCGGGGCAGGGGTGTTGAAGTCGTAGGCCTTGAGGTCGACGCCGCACACCGGGTGGGGCTTGGTGGTCGGGACCGCCGACGAGGAGGACGGGGGCGCGGAGGATGTGGGTGATGCACTGCTTGTGGGGATGCTGCTGGATGAGGGAGCGGAGGTTGTTGCGGATTGGCTTGAGGTGAGGGAGCTTGAGGAAACGATGCTTGAGGAAGAGGAAATGTCGCTTGACAGGCTGGAGAGAGTGAACGATGGGCTCGGGACAGATGAAGATGAGCTGGGAACATCGGATGAGGCCTGAGAGCTGGAACTACTGGATACAACACTGGATGACGACAAACCAGGCGCTGTGGTGCTGGCGGCCGAGAGCGACGACGAGGACCCCGCGCTCGAGGCCTGGGACGAGCTCGCCACGACGGAACTCGACGGGGCGGACGAGCTTGCAGCTCCACCCGACGAAGCCGAGGCAACCGAGCTAGAGCCGGCTGCCGACGGCACCGAAGAAGACGCTGACGGCACGGAAGAAGGTGCCGACGAGGGTGCGGTGTTGGACAGAATGGACGAGACGAGGGAGCTTATGCTCGACAGCTCCGCGCTGTTGGTGAGCGTGCTGACGGGCACGAATGACGAGCTCACGCTCAGCACGGACGTGATGACAGACGACGAGGCCGGCGCCACGGAACTAGACGAGGGCTTCGAGGTGGGGACCGTCGTCGGCGGCAGCGGCGTGCTCGGGGTGGTGGGCGACACGTAGCCCTTGCTCACGGACGTGACGGTGGCGCCTTTGACCGTGACGGTCGTGCGGAGGGTCACCTTGGCCGAGGAGACCGTCACGGGGGTCTTGCCCGCGACGGTGGTGGTGACCGCCGGCGCGGTCCACGCCGACGAGAAGCAGGAGCAGGCGGCCGACACGGCCGGGACGCCGAGGCCGAGGCGGCCCGCCTGGGCAAAGGCCGCGAAGTCGGCCAGGGCGCGGTCCTCGAGGGTCGAGCGGCCGCCGTGCCTGCGGGGGTGGTGCTCGCTGCGGTAGTGGATCTGGCGCTTCCCGTTGACGACGACGGTCGTCGTCTGCGTCTTGTCCGTGACGTATACGGTCGAGTATGCGGTGGCGCCGACGGTGCTGCGACGAGGGGTGTTAGTCAGGACTGCTGCTTTGACATCACGGTGGGTCAGTGGTCACGTACACGGTTGGGGCGACGGTGACGGTTGCTGTGGGTGTCTTTGGCGGGATGTTGACGGCAGCCTTGCAGAAAGGAGCTGCGTAGGCCGGGAGAGCCACCATGAGGCGGCCGAGAAGATCATTTGAGCAGTTGACGGCTCGTGGATCCACTGCCGCGGCGGCTGAGTTGGCCAGCCCTGCCAAGAGGGTGGCAGTGAGTGCCAGAGATGCCTTTGTGTGCATCTTGCTGGCACGAGTGTAGAACGGTGGTCAAGGTTTACACTTGATGCTGATTGGCTGCTGCTTTGTGATGTATTGTTAGCGAGGGACTGGGCTCTCGAACGAATGGAGCCTGAAAGTGAACGACAAAATACTGAACGAGTGTAGTTCCCCGGGGACAACGAATACAAACCGAGTATCAAAACCAAAAAGAATCAGAAGTGATCGACAGCGGCTCTCTACTTTATACATATGCATGCGGTCTGTCGGGAACACCCAAATTTCCGGTCATGTCCTCCAAGGCGGAAATGCCTGCGCATCTAGAGAGCACGCAGCCGAGAGAGCTGAGCACGGTCCCGAGTAAAAGGACCAAGTCATATCCCGGGTGTGTGGGTGGTGGTGACGAGCTGTCCCTTTCCTGCATTAGCCAGGGGAGATTTAAAGCCACAACAGCAAGAGCAAGGGAAATAGGCGAAGCTAACTCGCCCAAGAGAGAGTGCCTCGCTCGTATCTGGGCTTCAGCCCCGTCCGAGCTGAAGGTCAATCAGCCCGTTCTGGATAAGCTCTCTAGGTAGTTAGCGCCGCATCGTCCGTGGGCATTTATGCTCGGATGAAGGGTGCCACGCGCTAGAACGGTGCTTGAAACGCCCTTATTTCAGTTTTGCTCTGCCACCATCCAGCCGCGGCTGGTGTTTTGCCAAGACTACACAGCAAGAAGCTGAAGCGGGGAGACAATATCGCGGCAGAGCATAGCGTTATTAACATCGATGGTTGTCTAGCAACCCATTGAAAACCATTTATTTTCTCGTTGGTGTGTCCACACCAAGGTTGGCTCCGGTAACACATGTATAGTTATTAAGCGCAAACAAAAGTGACCTGAGTGTGCGCAGCATGCGAGGGGTACTTTCAGATGTGCTTTTTTACTTTAATAAAAGTTTCCACGCTTATACTAGATCTGTCAGGACAGTTAAATAAGATGAGTATTGGGGATAAGGAAATGGAACGATGAGCGTGCACAGTTTGCAAAGAGGCCCTCAAACCCTTCCTCCTCTCCAAAGGCACGCCTTCCTCTCGAAGGGACGCCTTCCTTCCAGAGCGGCGCATTTCTTTCAACGGGCACCATAGCTGGGAGTCGCTCCTTGCACTTAGGTCTTACTCCCGTCTGCGCTTATACCTTGGGGTATTTTCTCAGAGCCTCTTTTTCGTCCACCTACCTAGCAATTCCCTGACCCCCCTGGCTGACAATAAAAAGAAGACCCCCCTGACCTTGTATTTGATGGTTGCGGATGTATAATGATATCATATATTTTATGTCCTGCTTAGATGGTCCTGACAGGTCCTTAAGTTAGTGGAGAAGTCAACTTCCCTAAAGTAAATCTCAACTTCTTCTTGCGCGGTCTCAATCGCAGTCCAAACAATTGTACTACTCCCCCCCCCCGCATGTGACACTCGATCCTGCCATGGCACAGCATACAATCTTCGGCAGTTGTCGAATCATGGCACAGATGAGGCAACCAGATATCCCGGCGGGTGGTTCGCCTCAAAACAGAATAATGTTGCACGCGACCCCTCATAAGTAACCTTGGAAGCATCCACTCCTGCCTTCACGCGACCTCACAACCATCAACTGCACAAGCACACTCGTCAAGATTCCCAGGAAACAGCGCACAACTGCCAAAACCGCCATAATGGACACCGTAGGTCTGATCTCAGGCATCATCACGTTCGTTGATTTCTCGTGGACCATCATCCGGGGAACATACGACATACACCGCTCCGTCAGTGGTGCGACCGAAGACAATGTCCACATCGGCAACGTCATCGAAGACCTGCGAGATGTCACATCGAAGCTGGGCACCGAGATGCGTGCACCGGACTAACACGGGAAAGCCTTACTCGACCTAGCGCAGCAATGTCATGACCTGTCGACGGACCTTGCGGCCACCCTCGAGAAGCTCGCGACAAAGAGCCTGAGGCGGCGTTCTGGCCTCCAAAGCCTTAACATCATGTTAAGAAGTTTGATGAAAGAACGGGAAATACGGGAGGTAGACAAGCGGCTGAGCGAATACCGAGGACGAATGATCTTCAGACTCAACCTCATCTTGTTGTAAGACACCCACCCCACCCCAAACAATATAGCCGAGTCTAGCTCAGGCTTATCAAACGATAGGCAACGGTCTGCGGCTAGGCATGATAGCTTGCAGTCATGTCGGAGCGCCCAAGAAGCGCAACTTCAGGACTTGAAAAACAAGACTGAAACGCTAGCTGACAACTCGGTCCTCCGACTTCTCTACTTCGACGACATGTACCAGCGGGCAGATGCAATCAGCGACGCTACCGATGGGACATTTGACTGGTTGCTCACGCAAGATTCATCGGGTAGTGAATCGGACACTGAATCGGACAGTGGATCCGACAGTGGATCCGACAGTGGATCGAACAGTGATCAACACAAAACCTACTTCAGAAACTGGTGGGACGCGACGGAACTACGAAACCGTCAGCAGCATGCCGCGAGATTCTCTGAATTTGTCGAGAACTGTAGCGGTGTCTTCTTCGTGCGTGGGAAACCCGGGTCAGGAAAATCAACCTTGATGAAACATCTGATTAGCGGCAGCGGAAAGCAGGAGCTACATCGAAAACTCCGACACTGGGCCGGACAGAAGCAACTGATCCGCGTATCCACGATGTTCCTCCTCCATGGGACTCCCTTGCAAAGGTCTCTGGAAGGATTTTACAGGACATTCTTCTTCGAGCTCCTATGCCAATGTCCTGAAATGATCAATATCTTGTTTCCAGCACGGTCAACCGCCGATTTTCCTGGCGACTCCTACAGGACTTCGTTTCGACCAGAGACATTACGGGAGGCATGGGCAAAGTTCATCTCGATCAAAGACCATAAGACGTTACGGATTTGCGGTCTTATTGATGGTCTGGACGAGCTCGAAGGAACCAGTGGCGATCGCCTTCAATTTGCTCGATCCCTAAGAGACTGGGCCCAATCGGATGATGTCAAGGTCATATGCTCCGGCCACCCAAACGCAGAGTTCAATTTGATCTTTCACCAGCCCGCACGAAGGCTGGATCTACAGGACCTGACGAGAAGTGACATCAATGACATATTGATGGATAGATTTGAGCAGGTCAGGCACTTCAGCAACCTCACCGAAGAGCAGCTTCGAAAACTTGCCTGCAAAGTTACTAGCCAGTCTGAGGGCGTCATTCTCTGGGCCGTTCTCGTTGGGAAGAACCTCGAAGACGACATCATCCACGGAATCCATTTCACCGCCATGCAGCATACGATTCAGGAACTACCGCACGGGGTTGAAGACCTCTTTGGCAACATGTGGCGTGCTCTAGCCCGCGACGCACATCACGAACAGATGTTCCGGGCCATATGCGAGCTCCTGCTACTGTGGGATGACACATACGAGCAAATTGATGCTTTATGCTTCGTCTGGCTAGACGATGCCTTATCGGATGGCAACTTCCCATACAACCACCCCGTAAGAGTGTTGTCAGACAATGAACTAGACGCTCAACGGGACACAGTACCTGGTCTACTGGCGCGGTACACGAAGCACTTCGTCGAGATCCCTGAAAGCGGGGGGGTCTGCGTATTCATTCATCGCTCAGCGAAAGAATTCATCCAGGCCAAGTTCGGACTTGCGGGACCGGGATCGACCTGGCCACCTCATGCGTTTGACCTCGATCTTCGACTGATGCTCAAGCTCGAAATGAGTGTGAAGCGAGAGAAACCCAACGACGGTATTGATACACTTTTTCAGAAGCGTCGGCAGTATTGTCGCAAATGGGGCTCAAATGGACCGCATCCGGTGTATCAGCTTCAACCTCGATTAATGGACAAGTTGACTGAGCTCCAGAAAGCCAGATGTGATTTCCTTTCTGATGTTAGTAGATCTGAATCACCTCCGAAATATTACTGGCCAACACACCACTTGGATGACGCACCCGTTATGATTCGACGCTTCAGAACGCAAAGGATATCGAATTTCGCACTTGCAATCAACAACTATCAAGTCGAGTATGCTACTCGAGCTATGACTGAAATGGCTCATGAAGTCTGCCATGAAGATATCGAACTAGGACTCATGATTTGCGTGGTCGGATTGCGCCCTAGCTACGAGATCTTCGATCTGCTAATACGACATGGAGCGGATCCGCGATCCCTGGTCGAAGTCCACAGTCGTTTTCCTGCTACAAGAAAAAGTCCATTTCCGGAATCTATACCTCTATGGCTTCTGTTTTCTCTGACTGTTGCTATCAAAGCCTCACGTTATGTTGGTGTGAATTGGAATCACTTCCTAAATTCAAGGCAGAAACCGGATCTCTCCAATGAGTTTTCGATTCTGGAACGCTTCATATGCCTGGGACTTGGCCACGATGTCCATTTAGTTGGAGCTCCTCAGGGTTACTGCTTTGGTGCGGATAGGAGCCAACTTTTCGGCATTGACCTAGCTCAGGTCGTTCGCATGGTGAAGCCGCACAACACGGAGCGATTACTTGCGCTCTTGCGACCTCCGCCGGCGACATATTTCTCCTTGATCCAGAGCTTAGCAGATTTGGCTTTGAAGCAGCAGTTTCCGATGAAATCTTTGCCGCAGGGAGCTACCGTGGAGACCTACCGAAAGGTTTCAGATGAGTACCTACGCAAGGGGGGATGGAAGGTATGGGCTGCATTCTACGGAGAATACGAGGTTACAAGACGACATTCTTACCTCACCCCATAGGCGGTCTGATGTTCTCGCCGTTATCCGCAGAATTTCGGCGCTGGCATGTTAGTACATTTCTGGATTTCAGGACTGGTTTCTGATGATGTTTTGTATTGCTTACTTCCTTTGGAGCCAGCATACTATTGACGTGTGTTCGACTATCTCTTGTCTTGCATGTAGGCTCAAGATCTGAATTGTGAGGTCCGTGTTGAGATGCATCCTATCTACTGTCCTTATAGTCCGCCTAGCTCAAGATTCCATAGGACGGCTTTCTTGTGCGCGTATTGTTGAAAGTTTCCTCGCGATATCTATACGTGAGGCTAGATGCGGCTGTCCGTGTAGTCCCACTAACACCACACAAAATGCAGTAAGTGAAGGGCATCTCCTATGTTGTTATGTGCCAGGTGGTCTATATTAGGAGATCCAAACAGCCCTGCATCTACTTATTGTTGCTGAACTTTTCAATGCAGATATGACTGGATTCATATAAATTTCATGATATATATATATTTGTGCCTATTGCCCTGTCTCAACATGAGAGACTTCAAATCAAGGTGACGCCAGGCCACGCCATCCATCTGCCACCTGGGCAGCAAAAGCGATGTAGCATCCGTTTTCCACATCAATATCAGCCATTGTGACCGTGCGGAGTCACTGAAGCACGGTCCCTCATGATGGATATTTCAGGCAGGTTATTCCTAGGAGGAGCCAAACTAGGAACCCCGTCATATTTCAGCACCCTCTCCTGCTTTGCAACACCTCCAGTATCAGGCCCTTGATTAGGCGGCCGGGCAGGCATGTCATGAAGTGTAGCCCTCATCTTGGGCGGTTTCCCATCTGATGGCGGCTGCAGTGTGTTGCCATGCTTTGGGATGCGGCGCGACACCGGCCTCATGCCCGCAGCAGTGCCGTGAGGCTGGCTGACGCTCGAGGGTGTCTTATTAGCCCCTCGAAGCTCCGAGTTCGCTTGTGGCGTCCCTTGAGCGTTGGCAGGCATTGCGAGGATGATTATGGCTCTTGAGGCAATTCTGTGTCGGTGGCAGTAGTTTTGGGAAGTGCCTGCTGGTATCTGGGTACGAAAAGATGAGTTTGGTTTGTTCAGATGAAATGCAAATAGTTGCTTTGGTTGCGAACAGCACCCGATGAAATTTCTGGGGTCAATGGTGAGGGGATCACCGTGAAGAGTTGTAAAGGTCTTAGGAGCTATAGGGATGGGTTGTTGATGAGTATGCAGTGGTTGATTCTGATGCTGGGGATGGGTGTAATCATGGTGAGAAGCGTTCACATTTAAGCACGGTCCGAAGGAGGAGGGTGGGTACAATCTTGCTGTCCACAACAGCGTTGCATAGATGCGGCTGCATGGTCGGCCACCTGTGGACTGCATTACAGCAGGTTGGAGTTTCAGACTAGGTCGGGTCGAAATAACGGCTGCGGTGGAGAATTTCTCTTCGGTCAGTTCAAACTGGTTCAACCTGACCGAAGTCCTGACACCAATGCAATACAATATGTATAAGCTTCTGCAAACATGCCCTTATAAAGTAAGCAGTTAACTAGTATAAACAACAAAGCGTTGGACAGTGTACAACGTCCATCTGATATTTCCCGGCAACAGCTATGTCATTTACTAGGGCCAAGATGGATGGAACCTAATGTCTACAACGACGGTGCAAATTCAGGCATGAAGAGACCAAGAAGACCAACACATGGCCATCGGCCAACGTGCAGGTTTCCAAGGTCATCAATGGCCTACGACAGGTGCACCAGATGCGGGCCACTGGCCTGCATTCTTTGGAACTACTCAAGTGGGCTGGTTCCGCAACAAGGCCTTGACAAAAGCATGCTAAAAAAAACATCCAGGAGGTTTTGTTGGTTGTTGGCGACTGTGCCGCATTTCTATTAAAAGATCCCCGAACTGATGATTTGCGGACCCGCAATGGGCCAGGGTCAATTAAACCCTGCTTTAATACGATGGACTCTTTGCCAGTCACTTGTAAGACGCCATACATATCGCAAGAAACCTTCGCAGGGCATCTTGCATGCCATGCAGAGCCTTGAGACGGCCGTACGTATACCTCCGAACGATGAAACGGGTTGGCCTCTGTGGTGCGGTCATGGCTGGCCATACCACCGGCCCTGGATAAATTCACCACCCTCATTTGTCGAGTCCTTGGGCTTCGCCCACTGTCGCGGTCGTCATCATCGCCGGGCCTACGGCCACGGCGTTAAATAGACCACCACCACCATCATTTGTCGAGTCGTTCTGCGGAATCGGGATTTTCCGCATTGGCGTTGAAGCTGCGGGGCTTTAATGTATCTACGCGCGTGATGTGGATGAGCTTGCACTTCAAATTCAAAAGTCAGATTACACCGTGCAATGTGCAAAAATTTCAGATGATTCTCCTGAAGACTGAACACAATTCCACCACATCATCATCAGTTCTATTCCAAGCCTCCATGATCGCCACACAAACATACCCAAGTCTACTTCTTGTATCAATCAATTCCCATCAAGTGATTCACAAGCTACATTGCAAGTCTGCAATTCACAGCGCTCCTCGTTCATTAATCTCACCTAGGAATACAAGAGCTCACCTTCTCCTTTTTAGTGCATGCGGCAGAATTTCCCTGCCAATCATTTATTGTCCAAGGGAAGAATCTGGGCGAAACATGACCCAAGTATGGTGATCGGGGAGTTCAAGTTGTCAAGGTAGCGAAAGCGAAGCCTCCACTTGTCGTTCTTACTTCAAGTTTACGGTCACACCCCAAAGTTTCCATCATCACGGGTAAACTTGGCAGCAATGATCTGGGACTCGTGGGCCAGCATCTAGGTCGGCGACCGGCTCGGATAGGTCGGACGGCAGCTCGGAGGGACCATCGCGTCGTGGGTCTGCGGCCCGAGCTGTTCACCGGAATGGCGGGATTCTGTAGTCCCATCAGCCCACCGACATTCAGATGACATGACTACACATTGAGACGGTCCTTTTATGCTTGGACGAGTGACCACGCATAATTCTTGGATTGTATGGCACATGTCGATTGCTGAATCGATTGACAAAGCCTTTGTATGGATGAACAGGTTATTTTGACGACTTCTCAGCTTTGAGCCGAATTATTCCACCGAGGTAGCTAGACCGACTTTGACTTCCATGGCATCAGAGCGTTTAAGCCACAGCTCTTCAAGAAGAGTGGATTCTGCCACAAAGTGTTAGCAATCTGAAGCATCATAAGCAACTCATTAGAACACACCATCATCCCAGGCCAGGCGAAGTAGCTCAGAAGCCTTGCCATCCCGGCATTCGGGCCTCTCCAGAGGACGGCACCTGGCTTGCCGAGCAAATCATCGGCCACCTCCCTGGCGTATTGCTCGGGCGTAGCAAACTTGACGCCCTCCAGGAACGTCCGGCCCTCAACCTTATCCTTGCAGGCCAGGTACATGCTCCCGGGGGGCATCTTGTCGCCCGGGTGGTCGGACCTGAACAGGTTGGACGTGACAGCCCCGGTCCTGACGTGCACGACCCTGACGCCAAAGGACAACAGCTCCGTCCGTATCGTGTCCGAGAAGGCCGAGAGGGCCGCCTTGCTGGCATTGTAAGCCGCCTGGAACGGCGGCTGGAAGACCTCGTTGACAGACCCGATGTTGACGACCATGCCCCCGGCCTCGATCAGCAGCGGCAGGAACGCCTGCGTCACCGCGAACACGCCGATCACGTTCGCGTCGAAGACGCGCCGCACGTCCTCGACCGCGCAGTCGGCGAAGGGCATGACGTGGTGGACGCCGGCGTTGTTGACGAGGATGTCCAGGCCGCGGCCGCCGGTGGCGCGGCGGACCGTCTCGGCGGCCGTGGCGACGGAATCCGAGTCAGTGACGTCCAGGATGAGCACCGTGATCCCGAGGTCGTGCAGGTGGGCCAGCCTGGACGGGTCGCGCCCGGCGGCGAAGACGCGCAGGCCCCTGGATTTGAACTCGCGTGCTAGCCCGTCACCGATGCCCCCCCTGCTGCAGCCCGTGATGAGGATCGATTTCGAGACCATCATGAAGTGTGTGGAGGTGGTGGCAACTCAGAGACGCCCAACGATGATGATGTGCCACTTTCTGACTCGGTGCTGCTCTCGAGCATCCCGTTCTCTTCGTCATGACTAGCACCCGCTCCTGGTACTGGCCGCTAGAACTGGTAGCCAAAACCTTAATATCGAACCCCTGGTTTGGTGCTACCGGCGAGTCTAGTTTACACCACAATTTAGAGTTAATCTGCCCTGCGCCTGCTGTGGCTTCTGTGGTGATAAACTTTCGGGAAATATGTGACATGCGCATGTGCAGGGAAGCCATGCACCGCAGATCAGTACCCCACGAGACTTTGTTTTAACCTCATTACGCGGCAATCGTGCAGCTCTTCTGATTGATTTATGTGGGACCGAAGTCTGGATTGGCACGGGTCCTTGCCCGCAGATCAGACGACGAGCAGTCCTGCCAAGTTCTCTGGGCATTGGATGGGGGGTGCAAATCATCGACAAGGCACGGACTGAGCATTCCTTTCGGCCTGCCTGGCCGTCATCGTGGAGTTCTGCAAGTGCACCGTCTTCTGGACACCGTCTTCTCACATAGCCCTGGATATCTGACGCGAGAACAGACAAGGTGGAGGGGGACAGTTAGGGGACAATTGGTAGAACGGCGCTGGGAGTGCCACGATCATGCGCTGCGCATTCATTCATTCAACAGAAGCGACCAAGTCGGAAGATGCATGGCAACGTGTCAAAATAAGCAGAAATCCCATTACGCTCAGTAAATGCTAATATTATACAATTTGTTTTCTACCATCAACTCCGAGCTCAATCAAAGTGTATGCGCCACAGCTCCCGGTCGCACCCCGCCGTGAAGTCGCTCCGCGTGTGCATCATCAAGATGTTATCCGAGACAAGCAGGTCGCCTTTCTCCCAGGAGTGCCAGTACGCCACCCTGCGGTCGTGCAGGAGGCCGTCCAGCACGGCACACAGGGCGTCGTTGTTCTCGATGGGCCCGTTCTCGTCCTCGATGGTTACGTAGGTCGGGTCGAACGCCGTCTTCGACTGCGGCCAGGGCTGATGGTACCGCAGGCACGGCCGCCCCGTCGTGGGGTGGTCGACGACGAGGGGAAGGCCGCGCAGCTTGGTGGCGTCGAAGGACGAGGTGCTCACGCCCCAGGTGAGCCTGCGCAGGTAGCCGAGGTCGAGGTCCGGGGGGAGGTACTTGAAGACGAGGGTTGAGCTGGAGAAGAGCGTGTAGCCGGTGTCCTTGGGGGAGCTCGTGACGCCGGTGAAGAACTGGAACCTGAGCGTTGGAGGTCAGCGAGATGCTCAAGGCGGGCGGGAAAATGGTAAGCTTACTGTGGTGGGGTGGAGACGAGCTCCTCTGTTCCATCCTCCTTGGTCCTCTTCTTGGTCTTGAAAAGCCCGTCATAGTGGAAGGGCATCCACTCGGCGGAGAGGACATTGTTGAGCCCTCTTGTATCCGCGCCGCGGTCCTTAACCTCCAGGACGAGTCCAAACTTCCAAGGCAGTGGCTCACCGAGCTCCTTTGATTTCGCGACGAAGAGGTCCCTGTCTGTGGTGTCGGAAAAGCCGCGCATCACGACAGGAGAGTTGATCTCCGACAGCGCCCGAACCTTGGCCGAGTCAATGTCATGAATCGACAGCTTCCCGGAGCCGAGAGCGGGGCGTATGATGAGCCCAGCCGGGTAGATGGGCTCGCAGACAATCCCCCCCTTGTCTTCCGCCCAGGACAGCAGCTCCGACTTCTCGCGGAAGTAGCTCGGCCGCCCATCTTCGTACACGAGCTCCAGCTTCGGGTCGGCTTCGAAATCAGAGCGCAGCCCGCTGGTGATGGTGCCATCAAGCCTGATGGCTACTGTGCTGTGCCACGGTGTAGTGTAGAATGTATCTGTTGGCAGAGGGCTGACTGAGATCTTTGACTCCCCGGTTGATGGGTGGATTGATAGTCGGATGTGGTCGGAAAAGGTCTCCCTTACTGCACGCGCGAAGGCCTGTGTTTCGTCAGTCTTGTGTCATCAGTCTTGAATGGTATTGTATATCATGCTCACATCGCCTCTGAAAAGCATCTGTTTGGCAATGTAGCCAAGACCCTTCTTGTACTTCTTCTTGGATCGCTCCTCAGTAATTGGATAAATGGTTTGCAGATCAGTCTCGAGGAATTTCAGGTAACCCCTGTATGTCAAGCAAGTGTCCTCGTTGTCGGCGATCTTCAGATCGACATCGTAGTCGCGTTTGCTGAATGAGTTCAGCAGAGCCAGGCGGAAATTTGTGGCGTTGGTCACGTATGTGATCTCATCCATCTCGTCCGGTACATCGACGTGAACCAAGTCTTTCAGCCGGTTGAACTTTATGTTGTTGAACTCCTTTGCTGCACTCATGGCTCGGAGTCCCTCGCCATAGGCCCATACGTTTCTGTCTGGGACGCCGAGGAGATCTGTGTACAGGAGTTTAGTATGTTTGTGAAAAGCCTGTGACGACCAACCAACATAAACGTACCATTATACACCAAGCCGTCAGAGATGATAGTGAGCTCGCCGCCAGGGCGGTAGATGTTCTTGATCGCATCACAAAGCCCGTTGAGGTGAGCAAGAGCAACCTCCTCTGCCTTGTCCGGAAGGTGGCCAAGGACCTTTGTGGTGGAGTTGGGGGACTTGAATGGGAAGGCGGGCAGGCACATGTCGATTTGCCGGCCTGCCCTGACCTTGCTGTAGATCTGGGCGAGGAACTTCAAGTCCCCCTCGTCGGATTTCGGGCTGGGCTTGTGGCTCAAGCGGTAGCGAGAGATGACACCAAGGATTTGTGACGCCGTCTCCAGAGCTTGCTCGTCGAGCTTCGAGGGCTGGAGTAGGAGCGGCGGCGTCATCTTGCTAGTTGGCGACGCTGGCGTGGGCAGGTTGACTGCGACCGCGGAAGGCATGGCGGAAGTTGGTTGTTGTCACAATTCCAGAAGAATGACCAGGGGTATCAGAGAGAGAAAGAGACAGGCTACAGAAAGTGCAGAGCTGACAGATGGGAAGAATTGGGATGATGGTCGGTCGGGTAAAGTGAGGTCCAATGGATGAAAGGGGTGCGATGGGATCACGGTTTGAGGCGAAGATTAACCATATATTTAATCTCAACCGATACTAAGTACATCACTGCCAGGCCGTTGCTGCTCAGGCGACCATGTTTTTTTTAGTAGATCTAATGGGGAAGATACCAGATCTGACGACTGGCATTAGCCGATATCACCATACCTCCTGAGCCCAGCCCCGGATGTCCCCATCAGGAAGCAGGAAAATATTTCCAGCCTGGTCTCGGACTCACGCTTGCTACGCCCCAAGTGGCGCCGGCGTGGCTTCCGACCTGTGGTTAATCACCAGCGAACCTGTTCCCATGGGGCCCAGTCCCAATCGGCGATCGCCTTCTCCACCGTCGCCGTGCTGGCCCTGGATTGCTGGATTGCAGCCCATATTCCAGTGTCATCAGAGTGGAGGGGGCTTGGCGACAGCCGAAGCTTGCACGATGGAACGTGTCGACTTTGCCGAGGTCTCGACTCAGCCTTGCAACACGCAGAATACCCCTTAGCTGCCTTGGATATTGCTTGCACAAGTACACGGTACGTACGGTGATCTGCAGGCCATTGGCGAGGGACGAGGACCCATATAGCCGTTGCCTAATCCACACATGCGCGCGGGTGTTTTTCGGCGCCTTACTCAAAACCGCACCGGGGCCGTGGCCAGTCAAGGTCGCATCGCTCTCGGCTGCCAAGCCTAATCCCCCCCCTTCAACAATGCCAAATGGGTATCCTTGCGGGATGCTTCCGAGGTGGTACCACAGCCATGTAACGCCCTGTGGAAAAACATTATGGCACACGATCTGGTTTTCAATCTTACGATATCCAGGTAGATATATTGCCTGGCTCCACGGACAGGGGCCGATGTGCATCTAGACATGGCTCCATAAGGCTCATCCCACCCCTAACGGTTTTCAAAATGTTGTTGTGGGGCCTCTGAACGATCGCCACATCTCCGTTAGGTGACGACTAACGCAGGAACAGCTCGTGGTCTTAGCATTGCAACAGCCGGCGACATCCGACAGTGACCAAGCACTGAATCGCGAACACAGTCCCGCCAACCGGTTATTCACACTTAAGCCACGGGGTACGGCGCAGATCTAGGAATAACCGGAAGCATTCAAGCTTTACGATCTGCTAAGTACGTCAAACGACGAAAACTAATTCTACCTGTCTGAGGAAGTAATCGTGTGAGGCGTCTCCTTGATCAAAATGGGCGAGTATCTTGCAACTTCCGAGATGGAGGAACATGTTGATCTCGTGGTCGTAGGCGGCGGTCCAACTGGTCTTCTATCAGCGCTTTTGGCCCGTCGTCTCGGTCTCACTGTGAGCATTGTTGGTCAGTTCAACTTCAGTTTTGTTCTTTCCCAATCTTCACAAGTGCCATGTCTGACCAAATATTGCAGACGCAAAGTCGGGGCCCCTGGACTTGGGAAGGGCAGATGCACTCAACGCTCGGACACAGCAATATTTCGAGGTGGTCGGCATACTGGACGAGCTTCTGCCTGACGGCTTAAAATGCAACAGTAAGTCTTCAGGTCCTAAAATGCATAGCTGATACTGACGCGTCACAGCAAGCTCAACATATGGCGAGGGAGAGTGGAAATCCCGCCAAAATAAGTGGTGGGTGAGCCTCGAGCACTGCCTGCACAAGAACTTCCTCATGATCGGCCAGCCGGTCATCGAGAAGGTCCTGACAGACCGGCTCAAGGAAGTCGGCACGAGCGTCCACTACACCGAGAACGTCACTGGCATCGAGGAGTCCGATGACAGCGTCTCGGTGACCACCGACCTCGGCCGCAGGATCCACGCGAAATACGCCGTGGCTGCTGACGGAGCCCGCTCCACCACCCGCAACACCCTGGGGATCAGCTTCACCGGGACGAAGCCGGAGATGCTGTGGGCGGTCCTCGACACGTTCATCGAGACCGACTTCCCCGTGTCCCCAGAGATCGTGACCTTCGAGCTCAACGGCCAGGCGCGCGTCTCGTGGATACCGAGGGAGCGCGGGATGGCCCGCTTCTACGTCCTCCTGGACGGCGAGGTCAACCAGGAGAGGGCGGAGAACAGCATCCGCGAGCACCTTGCACCACACAAGGTGGAGTTTAAAAAGACGGAGTGGTTCAGCACATTCGATGGTGAGTTAATAATCCAGGGCCCCGTCCTGCTGTACCGAATTTGAATTAACAAGCATGCACGAAATAGTCAAGGAGAGAATCGCTGGCACATTCGTCACAAAAGAGGGCCGGGGCCGCATCTTGCTTGCAGGCGACGCCGCCCACGTGCACTCTGTCAACGGCGGCCAGGGCCTGAACACGGGCATCGCAGACGCGTTTGCCCTGAGCTGGCGAGTCGCCGCGGCCGTCAAGAACCAGAGGCTGACCGCGGGCGGCGCGCTTAAGCTCATCCGCAGCTACGACACGGAGAGGCGGACGGTTGCCCAAAACGTGATCGACGTTGCAGCCGCGCTGGTCCGGGACACCATCCGAACTGCCACAAAGTATGTTTCGACGATCGAGAGGAACGCGGGCTACATCACAGGTACGTCGTGCTGCCCTGAACACCCCTCACCCCTGTGCAAATCGCGCTGACAAAAAGTTCCGGCCAGGGATGGGTGTCTGCTACGACGAGGTTGGCTCGGAGCTTATCCACAACTCCAGCAGGGGGCTCTGGATAGCTGGGAAGCGGTGCCCTGACCTCGAGCTGACACCCGTGGCCGGCGCCTCGCAAGAGGCCGCTCGGCGGCTATACTCTATTGTCGACTATGGCAAATACCTGGTTCTCTCGATCGGCGGCCGGCTTGAAGAGGGAGGTACACCCAGCTTCGACGACATCACCAGGGTCCTTGCCTTGCTCCCTGCCAGCTCCGATGATGTGCCACAGCCGACCGGGGAGGCGTTCAGGTCGGAGCTGATCGGGGCCGACGAGTCATTCACTGTCGTCATCCGCCCGGACATGTATATTGGCTACGTGGGGGAAGGAAATGGCTGGAGGGACTACTTGGCCACGGTCTTTGCATAGTTCTTGGGATTAATGTGATCATGTTTATTGCTACCTTGCTTCGTAATCAATCATTCATTCACAACCTGTCGTCATGTGTGTAGATCCTTGGCGTGCCAACCCAGAAATGCTTTGAAATGCCAGATGCCCCAGCGGAAATATTGGACCAGATAGGCAGGTAGTCAGGTACTAGAGTGGATCATTGTCTCGTCTCGTCTTTGGGGACGCCCTTCAAGGCGGGAATTTCCTGGGCGGCATTTAGTCCCAGGCGGCCACCCAGGCAGATCTGGCCAGCAAGTCTTATTCTTGCAGTGGACATGATAAGATCTTCTCGATAAACAGGATCTGAGGCGCCGAGGCCCACACACCACGCGAGTCACATCGTGTTTCCCCACAAGGAGCCGCTCTGGGACGCCGAGGCCGCCCTGACCCTGCTCGCAGGTGTCAGAACGTGACATGCCCTAGAGCGTTGCCCCTTTAGGCAGTGAAACAGAGAATACCACCGTGCCATTTTGTCGCCCTCGGTGCAGTCTAACGCCTCCGCTCAGGGCCTTCTAGCCCCGAATCTGCGGTCCTGGGTCCCAGCCGTTTAGTCCGTCGCAAGCCAAATACGGTACCACTACAGCCAGCGACGTACTCTAAAATTGAGAGCCGACGGCTTTACTGCAAAAGAATAACACGTTGGACGGCGTCCTGTGGGACTCCGATGTCACGTCTTCAGGGCGAATTAGAGGGTATATGTGGCCTAGCTGACTGACTGACTTGCCTTGCATTGCACAGAACATCTAAAAATGTTCCATATAATTTTAAACGCCGTGCATGAGCTCCTTTGGCGACCTTCCACTCTGGGTCGGGCCATATCTCTGGGCAGGGGTCCGTAGCCCAGAACTTGAAGCACCCCGGATAAGATTGCCTGTCCCGACAAAGTTGGGTTCCCCGGAACGCGCCTATGCAAGATCGTACATCAGTAAGTAGCCGGTACTTCCTGTACAGAGCAGGGATGACGAGTGCAAAAAAAAGGTCAGATGTTGCAACGGCGCCGTCAAAATCGTGCCATCGCCATTATCAAGCAACTGGGAAGCAGTGTTTGCCTCACGTACTATACTAGGTGATCTCCACCCTCCTCGTCAGCTAATAACAAACGGATCGTCCCAGATTCGCAGTGGGGACCTGATCCGCAGGCGAAGCCAGGTGCGCTGCCGCGGCCGTCCTGACCCACCCATACGACAACCTCAGAACATCTCCAACAGTGGGATCTTGGGCGCCGTGGGGCACGGTATGAGTAAACATTGGGGCTCGTGGGATAATAGTTCTGCCATACGCTCTCTGGGCCGGCACCAAACGTGGCGCTCGCCCCGCGGGCGGGCGCGAGCGAGACCCATCGATGCAGTGATCTTGGAGACCCAGTCTGAGGGGGGAGGCCCACCTGAATTATCGACAGATCACAACTCACCACATGTGCAACCATGCCACGGGGAATCCCATGTGATTGACAGGTTCGGTACTGGGGACCAGGCCATGGGGCGAAGTCCGACATATTCTCGTCCAGTCTTAATATCAATTTATGACGGGCAAAGGGGCCCTGATTCAGGTGCAGCAGCTTGAAATTTTGCAAGTGGGTATGGCGGCAATGTTACAACTTCAAAACATGCACCGACCGACGTATAGCCGTGCTTCCCGAGTTGACATCGTGCCATTGTTGAAAACACCAACGGCCATCTCCTCGCGTGGCGCACGTCATTTCGAGTGCCGAGGGACGTAACATGTACAGCGCCCAGCCTTCACAGATCGATAGGGCCTGTGGGGCCTTTCTTGTACCGACAATGCTACCCGAGCCGGCCTGCCCTGAACCCCAAGCGCAGGAAACGCCCTGCCCGCGCTGGGTATTAGCTGGGCTAGCTGGGCGGCGAGCTGGGCTTGTCTCGTATCTCCCGAATCCCAATACCTCCTTCCGCAAAAGGTGACGATCTTTTTGGTCTGATATGACAGGTAACTATTTCGCCATCTGGGCCCGGTGAATATACCCATATTGTTCAATGTGGGGTCGGGGGCGCGCATGCGGGCCCTTCTCTCCTTCCCCCCCCCTCCCCATCTGCCGGGCGCACTGCGGCCAAAAAGCGGCCACGGGAAAAGGGGACCAACAATAACATCTGATAGGTAGGTGAAATATTTTCTGGTCTGGTACGATATTACCGCAGCATTGCTAAATGTCCACTACACATGCCCACATGCACGCGAGGGTGGGCTTCGCACACCATGGGTAATTGATCAGTCCCAGAGTTCCGCTTAGCAAGACTTCAGGACTTCCAAGGTTGCCACATGTTACACTTGTAAGCAAGGGGCGTGTACCACGGTCCCGATCTCTGGCCTTCGTTCCCGGAGGATTCACCACTAGTGTTTTTCCTCTCGACAAATCCGGGTATCTTGGTCTTGTGAGCTTCGAGCTAGTCATCAATTCCGAGAAACTGGGCGCTCGTGGTCACAAGCTGCTATTATGGCTGTCCCAGAGGAGCAAGACGCAGAGAGACAGGCGTCGACAGCGCCTGGGGATGCTTTAGAGAAGGAAAAGCCAAACGACATTGTCGACACGGCGTCCTCATCTCCGGAGGTGAAGCCAGCACGCACAATACCCAATGGCGGGCTGCAGGCATGGCTGCAAGTTGTGGGGGCCTTCTTCTTGTATTTCAACACATGGGGTGAGTATACTCAAGCTTGAATACCAACCGAATCGAGCTTCCCCAAATGGCAGCGGTATCAATTTGCTAAACAAACGATCTCTCACCCAGGCCTACTCTCCAGCTACGGCACCTTCCAGGCATACTACGAGACAGGCCCCCTGAAGACGTACACCGCCTTCGAGATCTCGACCATCGGCTCGGTGCAGAGCTTCCTGCTCGTCTTCCTCGGCTTCGTCACGGGGCCCATATACGATGCGGGCTACTACCGGTACCTGCTCGGCGCTGGGTCGCTCCTCGTCGTCTTCGGCACGCTGATGCAGAGCATCTGCTCCGAGTTCTGGCAGCTCCTCCTCGCGCAGGGCTTCTGCATCGGCGCCGGCTGCGGCTGCCTGTCCATCATGTCGGTCGCCATCACGGCCTACTGGTTCAACACGAGGCTTCCCATCGCGAACGGGATCGCTGCTTGCGGGAGCGGCGTTGGCGGGTCAGTAATTAGAATTTTGCTTCAGACAAACAACCCTTCTCCTCCTCCTCCGTGTCTCCCATCCCCCCCCCCCTCCCGTACTTACACCACAATGTTGCGGGATGCGTACGGTGGTTCTGACTCAAAATTGTGGAATCGCAGCGTCGTCTTCCCCATCGTCGTCAAAAACCTGCTCCCAGCCATCGGCTTCGGCTGGACCGTCCGCGCGGTGGCCCTCATCGTGCTGGTGACGCTGGTAATCTGCAACATCGTGCTGCGCGGGCCGGGCGCGTCGCCCAGGCGGCGGGCCCTCGTGCACCGCGAGTCCCTCACCGACTGGCCCTACGTGGCGCTGGTCTTCGCGTACTTCACCGTGTTCCTGGGCCTGTACACGCCCTTCTTCTACGTGGAGAGCTTCGCCGTCGCCACGGGGGCCGCTTCCGAGGACCTGGCCTTCTACCTGCTGGCCGCGGTGAACCTCTCGTCCGTCCTCGGCCGTGTCCTCCCCAACATCCACCTCGCCGGCGTGATGGGCCCGATGAACATGATCATCGTGACCACGGCCGCCCTAGCGGTGACGAGCCTGGGCTTCATAGGCGCCAGAAACGCCGCGGGCGTGTTTGTGGTGGCGGTCGTGTACGGCTTCTTCACGGGGACCTTCTTTGCCCTCCAGCCGACGATATTCGTGCGCTTGACTGGCGACATGAGCGTCATGGGCACCCGGTTCGGCATGGCCTTCTCGATCATGTCATTTGGGCTGCTCATAGGTAGCCCAATCAGCGGCGTCCTGCAGCGCGCGTTCGGGTCCTATAATGCGAGCTGGGTCTGGGCGGCCATCACTCTGGCTGGCGGCTCTGCTTTGTTGAGTGTCTCGAGGGCACTCAAGGTGGGCCCCAAGGTGGGCATCAAGATCTAAAGTCTCGGTTCCCTAGCATGATGGTAGCTGTGATTCTAATTGGATATTTTCTTGCCTCTCGAATGGGTCTGGCCCATGCATCCTCCGACAACTTGCCTTCAAACGCTGTGACAGGTGATATGGATCGTCCAGGTAGCTCTGACGAATGCGCGGGATACTTTGATGCAGTTGCCGGTCCCTTTCACCGATGTACGTAGGTAAACACACAAATATAATCTCGGTATCTGCCTGAGGTTCTCAGTATCTCACTGACCTGAAGCATGACAGAGGACAACCCAGCTCGTGAAAAGTCTGCAAAGGCAGCGACTCATGTTGAATCAATCACCTGAGTGATACTCCGTGAAGAATTACCTAGGTACGAAGGCACGTTTATCGTATATGGTAATTGAAAACCCAAAGACTGCTTCTATAGGGTTTTCCTGGTACTTTCGTCAGAAGATGGTGGACATTTGGTGGTTGATTTCTTACGAAAGTTTTTACCGTCTCCAGTCATGTAAGTTAAGATTGAAAGTTCCTATGAATCACTCGTGCCAAGCTTCAACATGCGAGAAATCCGAGCTAAGCCTTCCTCAACATTAATCCTTCGCAGTCAAAAACTTGCAGAAGGATCTTAGCACCAAAAACAGCAAGGCATTCGACCCTGGATGCCGACATAAGTAAGGGGCGGCAGGATCTCTCCCAGAACCCGTGTTGAATACGGGTTCTTGGCGGCAAAGTCGGCATGAAGATGAAAGAAATATTTGACGAGCCGCGTTGAATGACAGGCGACTGTTTTTGACACCCTTTGATCCTCAGTCCTTTCTTTCCTCAAATATTCCCCACTAATAGACCTTCGTCTGGAAACATCGCGGTGTCAATTTCGACTCATCACACTCGCTTTTCTGACTCGGAAAACGCCACAAGACAGCATGAATTCTACAATCCACCAAAGAATATCAATCAAAATGCCGTCCTACACCCTTCTCCCACTTCTCTCCCTCCTCATCCTCCAGCCGCTGTCCGCCCTAGCAAAGACAGACCTCGCAGGCTGCACCAGCTTCACCAGCACCGTGACGGTCGACCGCACCGCGCACGGGTACGGCAACGTCTACCAGTCAGTCGTCTACTACGATCCGGACACCCTCGAGATCTGCGCCGCCCCGGACTGCGGCGGGGGGCGCGCCCCGCCCAAGACCGGCGTCCCCGGCTGCCCGCTGTACTCCGGCACCGCGACGCCGACGCCGAGCTTCCTCCCGGCCGACCCTCTGGCGCCGCTGGTGGCCACCACGTCGGGTGCGGTGGCTGGGACCACCATCACGACGACACCAGCCGTTTCCTCGGCTGCCTGGGAATCGGCTGTGTCGACCGAGGTTGTCACCCTCTCCGATGGGTCTACTGAATCTGTTACCTGGGATGAGGGGGGTTCTCCCCAGGCGACTGGGGTCCCGGGCGAAGAAGAAGGACATGTGACGACTGTAACGAGGCCCGATGGGTCTGGAGAGACTCTGGCTTCAGGTTCATCGCAGGCCACTGGGGTTTCGACGACAGTACAGGGCGGAAATGCGACCGGGGCTGTGGCGGGGACTCCAAGCGCCTCTCTCGATACCGTTTCTTCTGGATCCTCGCTGAGAGTTGCTATGGGCGGTGTTGCGACGGCATTGGGACTGTCCATTTGCTTTCTTCTTTGACAGTTGGATGGCGTCTAGTTAATCTGGTCATCTCGTCATCACCTTGGTATAAATAAATTCTTCCTGCTGCTTCAAAATGGAGAAGCCGAGAGGTAGTTCATGACAGAGGCGGTATTGTCAACTGGTTGCACACCTGGGCAGAGAAGGAGATAACTGTCTCGCTCCGAGTCCCTTAGGAATTGATTCAGGTGTAATGATCCGCAGCTCATTACTCCGTGTTCTGATTGAACCTTTTTGGACCTACTGGCATGGTTGTTGGCAACATGTGCTTGAACGTGCGTGCATTCATGCACACTGAACCTCATCACCCACGACCAAATGCACACTTGAGCAGTAAGACAGTACAGAGAGTCCGAAGGACTTACTTTCACAATGCACGTAATGTAGGCCATGGGGGGACATTGAGTGGACCGATAAATGGGTTGGCGAGATCGGCCGGAAGCCATTGACCTGAGTGGAAAACAGCTTGAGCGTGCTTCAGTGTTGTTTGAAAGCCCAACACAAACAAACATCCAATCCGGTCATAGCTCATTGTGAGAACTAAGTACTGAGGTTGTTCCTCCGATGTCCTGTCCTTGTTTCTGCAGATTTCATTTATCCCGGACTCTCCTGCCAGACTCTCACAGCACCTGCACTCACAAAAAGCATTACCCAAGAGACTGTCATCCCGGACAACGTTCTTGACACCAGCAAAACCGCATTCAGAGGTCTCATCTCTACTTCGGTCCAAGTTGTGCGATTGAGCTTTACCGGGCTTCCGGTAATCAACAGCAACAACAATGGCCTCCGACCAGGCCGCGTACGACATGCTTCACCGGACCATGGCTCTCCAGCGCGTCACGGTCTACGACCTCTATGGTCTGCTCGGCGTCGCTCCGAACGTTGATGAGGATGGCCTTCGCGCCGCTTACGATGCCATCACCAAGAAGTCGCAGCAGGTCCCGAGCGACGTGGTAAGTCCCGCACCCGTGATCCACCTGTCCCTCGCCCCCAACATTGAAACGCGTCTTGCTGGTCGTAGCAAACATAGCAAACATACCTTGCCAGCCAACACTGCTGACACGATGTGCACTTCAGATCAACGCCGCTTACTCTGTCCTCGCCAACCCGGCCAAGAGGGCCCAGTACGACCGCGACCGGCTTGAGTACCTCTACAAGCAGTTCAGCGACCACGAGGCGTTCCCGCCGACAACCAGCGTCCCTGCTGCCAACATCAAGGGTCGCGATGACCAGATCCAGGTCTACACCGCCACCCTCGTCGAGCGCGTCAAGGACCCGATCGAGGACAAGAAGAAGGCGATCCGCCGCCGCATCGAGATCACCCGCACCGAGCTCGACGACTTCAACGAGATCTCAGGCACGCTGCGGCAGGACTGGCCGATCAGCAACAACAGGATGCTGCGCATGGCTGGCAACTCCCTCTGCGAGATTGTCGTGTGCGCAGAAGAGGACCTCCGCATGCTGGAGGACGAGCTGGGCAGGATGGACGGCAAGCTGTCGCCCAAGGACCCCTTCGGCCCCGCCGGCCGTGTCTCGAGCAGCGGCTACTACGGCAGCGAGATAATGGCAATGCCGACGGGTACCGCGACCGGCACCATGATGGGCTCCGACAGCCGCCCGCGCATCTTCAAGAGCAGGACCACGCCGAACCTCCCGTGCAGCCCGACCGTCCGCTTCCTGCCCGAGTCGGCCAGCAAGATCGGCATCGACGGGGTCGCGAGGGACACGCCCTCGAGCGACGGCAGCCAGGAGGCCGACGGCAAGGATCGAGTCAACGACTTCCTCCAGGCCGGCGGCGCGGCGGGTGCTGCCCGCGGCCACATGCAGTCCTACGGCTGGCCCCAGGCCAGGGCCAACAACAACACCATGGCCCAGGCTCAGGCCCAGGCCCAGACAGTGCACCTTCCCGAGAACCTTCCCGAGACCTCCCTGATCGAGCAGCTGAGGCGGTCGACTGGCAGCCTGGCCCGTGTTGGCGCCCCCGACCACCCCATCAACATGATGATGAACCCCGGTCCGGGCCTCATCGACTGGGAGCGCGCCAACGGCTCCTCTGGCAAGCCGAGCGAGGACAACATCGACAACGCCCGCCGAGCCCAGAGCTACTCCCCGACCGGCCTGGCAGCCGCCGCCGCCAACAATCACCACAACACCAACAACAACAAACTCTACAACCTTGGCCACAGCCAGTGGGCCAGCCCAGGGCAGTTCGCCCCCAGAAGCGCCGCCGCCCACCACCAGGCGTCAACCTACGGCAGAATGGCCCCTACCCACGAGCACCCCGCCTGGCACAAGTCCTGGGAGCAGCCGGCAGACACCCCTGCACGTAGACCCGACCATGCTGCTACCCCCGGTGCCGGTGCCGGTGCCGCTTCCACCACCGCCGCCTTCCACCAGCGCGGCAGCTACGGCTTCAGCGTCGCCCAGCCGGCCGTGCGCGGGGCGAGCGCCGTCAAGGCCAATGCCGCGCTCTTCAAGGAGGTGCAGGACCGCGCGGCCGCCCTCGCCCGGGCGCCCCCCACCGGCCGCTGGGTCGTGGGCGGCGCGGGCCTGACCAACTACAACGCCGGCCGGAATGCCCCGGCCGAGGATATGCAGAGGCGTGCGGAGGATCCTTTTGTCTGAGGGGGGTCTGAGTGGGGTTGGATGGTGGTTTTCCCGATGATGCCGCCGTCCGCCGCCGTGGCCCCTTGTCTGATACGGCGTTTCTGATGTCTTGCTTGTCTCTATGGTGGTATGGTGTGAGTTCTGGATCCGACATCCAAGTTTGGATGGGCCCCGAGAGCATGCATGCTGGGGAGTGATTTGGCTCCTTGTGGTATGTGGTTATGGCGTTGCGCTGGTTTCACGGATACATAATAATGATTATGGATGGTAACTTACAAGGAACGCACTTGAGAGGATGGACGGTTTTATGTGCCTCTTCCCCCAGGTGCCCTGGTTAGATCGGGAATCACTACTTCCATAGATGACTTGACGATATTTAATGGTAATGACAAAAGTGGTGGGCAGCAATAGGCCCAGATACAAAGATTCTTCTGGCTCCTCATAAAAATCAGATTTTCTTTTGAGATATTCAAGTCCTGCTTCATCAGGTGCCAAGGGCACAATTAAAGGGACTTGGTGTGGTCTTTTGCACGGTCTAGAGCTTGCCCAGTAGTTAGTCTCTTGTAGTGTTGCGCTTACTGGTCAAAAGAAAAATTTCCAGCATTTTTGACCCGTGAGTGAGAAGCTACCTAAGGTAGTGGGCGTGACTTGAAAATAAGCACAGCCAAAATTAATTGGTGATACTTTTCTATGCTGCTCCAAGAGTTTTTTTGTTCCTGCGCCAGAGCAGCCTAAACCCAGCCCAAGAGGTTAGCCACCAAGCCCGGCAAAAGAATATTGGATGTGATTCGGAATTTTAGCTGTACAGCTATAACACATATACTGAAAGAAACTCTTCCCTTGAAATGTCCGATCCTCTTTGTTGCAGTCCAATATCCATTCCCTGATTCATTGTCACACAACACATCAAGAAACAAAAACAGGCCACGCAGAACCTGAACACAGGGCCTTGTTACAACATTGCCCGAGAAAACCACAAACAACAGACACAGCCATTGTCTATTCACTGGCCGCAACTGCATAATTGTAACCTGGCTGCCTGCACCCCGCATTCACCTTGAGATGCTCGACTCAAGGCTCTACATCGCCCTTGCGGTCAGCAGCGCCAGGGCCCTTGAAGCGCCTCCGAGAGTCATCTTCTTCATCGTGTTAGCTTTTCTTGTGTGTCGCAGAGAGCAATCACAAGGGCGCCCCTCTGCAGACGAAGCCATTCCGCCTGTGAATGTCGAAGCAGACCAGGCGTCAGAAGCACCATCGACGAGCCCAACTGTCACCCGACCACCCCTTCGTCGCCGCAACCGCTTCCTCATCGGATCAAAGGGGCGCATCACAGACTCAACCACATCCACCTCAACGTTTGATTCACCCTTCACTCCTGACTTTGACGGGTACGACTCCGAAGAGTACTGGACCGTGCCGGAATATCAACCATCCTCGACCAGCTCCAGCTCCAGCGGCAACGGGACTGCCTTGAAATTCACAGTTCCATCTTACACTATGGATCATCAGACCCACCTTGATCACTCCGAAGAGAGCCCCCGGGACCTCCACCACCGCCCGGTAAGCCCCCAAGCGACAGGTTCCAGCACCACCACACAAACACCACTACTAACAAACACACAGAGCGCAGAGCAGCACCCCCACTCGCCCAGCTCTGATGACGAAGCAGTGACCCTCCAGCGCCGCAATGCCAAGCTACGCGACGAAGGCGTCCGCCTCAAGGTCGACTACTCGCAGCTCGCCGGCTTGTCGCCGCTAACCCGCCAAATGTCCACCCCTCAGCCCAAGAAGCAGTGCCCGCAGCAGCAGCAGCCGCCGTCAACCATACCCCGCGCCGAAGCTGACCGTCTCTCCTCCTCCTCCTCACCCCCGACCTCCTCGTCGTGCCCCTCCACCACGCCACCCAACTCGGGCCTGTTCTCCCCAACCCCAGTTCCGGCCCCGACCCCGGCCCGCGGCATCATCACAAGCCCCGACCAGCCGCACCGCCACCTGGCGACGGTCCCCGGTGCCGCCGGCGGGCGAGGCGCCGAGACCCTGGTCACCATCCACGAGAAGCTGCTCGCCATCCCCGCCGACGCGGTCAGCAGGCGGCTGCTCCGCGACGGGAGGGACGTCCTGCGCAGGAGGAAGGTCTCGCTGATGAACGGTGTCGCGGCTCCCCCTCCGCCAACTGCTGAGGGTGGGTATCCTAGCGAGATGCTGGAGTGATTGTGTGTGTGTGTGTGGCCTAGCCCCTGGTAGGATGGGGTGCTCTGCGATGAGGCTTTGCTCTGCGGCTATGGATTTTACGGAGTCGTGGTGAAAGTTTGAGGTCGTCCATTGTCTGTGCGCACATAAATCAGGTTCACACCATGTTAGTGGGATTTGTGTGGCATGCAGTTAGTTGAGATGTGACAACCAGTGGCTTGTGGTTGTTTGTGATTCATCATTTGAGAAGAGTACAGCAGAATTCGACTTGTTGTTACATGATATCCTGTGCGCACCCCAATATGATAAATTCATGCCATGCTCGTGTTCTTGTGTCTTTGTATTAATAGGCTCAAGATGGTTCTGTCCGGCTCTGGAGAGGCATCCCCCCAGTGATACCCAGTGATACCCTGAGGGCGGTCCAAATGAACGCTCAGTGTTGTTGATGGTCCGTCGCGGGATTGTGATGAAGATCTCTCACAGTTCAATAGTGTGTCAACATTGTGGTAAGGCAGCAATTCCCGTATTCCGGGTGAGCCGGACGCCGCACCCGCACTAAGTCCAAGTCAGACCGGGAGTAGCCATCCAAAGATCATCCCATATGCCGCAGCTAGCGAGATGATGGCTGCAAGGTACGATGAACTCTCAACTGGTAGGCCCGTTTTAGCTCCGGGTATACGCGTGATTCGACTGGTGTCCCCGCATCATGATCTCATTGTGTGGTAGTATTGGTAGTATTGGTAGTACTGCTTAGGAGACTAGCATAGACCTCCGGTCCTTGGCTGCAGCTCATCCTCGTTCTCACTGACGACAACGCCCAAGACTGCCGGTTACAACGTCACGACTCTCTTTCTGTTGCATTCTCAGATGTTGATTGATCGAAATCCTGTGGTCACCCGGGCTAAAGATCTTGGCTACATATTGCATATTTACGTCATTGAACGCAGACGAGAGTGGACCGAGCTTGCGAGGGACGTCTTCCCCGCCGTAGGGAGGGGGCGTCTTCCTCTCCGAGGGATCCCTTCATCTCCGAGGGCTTCCTCCTAGAGGGAGGGATTCTTTCCCTCCAGAGGGGCGCCTTATTTCCCTCCAAAGAGACGCCTTCCTGTTCAAGGGCACCCTTCCTGCAAAAGGGCACGCCTTGCTTTTAAAGGGCACTATAGCCGGGAGTCGCTCCTTCGTTTGCGCTTAAATATCCCTTAGGGTGTTTTCTTAGAGCCTCCTTTTTCTTACTCCGTTAGCAATGACTCGACGCCCCTGGCTGACAAAAAAACCCTGCTCGACCTTCTGGTAGGTGCAGTGCTCACCCGTCTGTCCGTGACTTATAAGATGGCCCTGCCCCACGGTCTCAACCCGGCTTTCTAGGACGCCATCGTGACATCTTCCTCCCTCATTTGAACTGCTCGGTCTTAAGGTGTAACAAAATGTTTTACACTAGTCTTGCAGCATACGCTGCCCTGGCGGGGCTTCAGCTTACTAGAGCCCAAGATCTCTCGGACTCGGGTAGATCCGGGCCTAAGTTAGAAGTGGTACATCTCTACAATGACCAGTGGCCCACCGGGATAGCAGTCTCATCAACCGGCCGCAAGTTCTCCAACTACCCCGGCGGCCTTGACCCAAACAACACCAACAACGGCAGCAACGGCAAGTACACCGTTGCCGAGCTGCTCGACAACGGTACCGAGAGGCCCTACCCCAGCCCAGAGATAAATAACCCGCCCGGCGGAGCAATCAACTTCACCACCACGCCGCCCTCGGGTGCAAACTACCAGGACTACCTGCTGGGCGTCCAGAGCGTCGTCATCGACAGCGCAGATCGGCTGTGGATCCTCGACACCGGGAGGGTCCTGACCCCGGAGGGCGTGCTCGTACGGGCGAGCGCGGGCGGCGCGAAGCTGATCGGCGTCGACCTGGAGACTGACACCGTCATCAAGACCATCACGTTCCCAGACACCGTCGCCTACCCGGACACGTACCTCAACGACGTGCGCTTCGACCTCGATCCGGCGCTGACCGAGAGCGGCGAGGGCGTGGCCTACATCACCGACTCGTCGAGCGAGGGCCGCACGGGGCTCATCGTCGCCGACCTCGGCTCCGGCGCGTCGTGGCGCCACCTGGACGGGAGCCCGCACGTGCAGGGGGACCGCCAGTTCCTCGCCTTCGTGTGGGGCCGCGAGCTGTACGCCGCCCAGCCGGGGAGGCCGGCGTCGTTCCTGACCTTCGGCGCGGACGGCATCGCATTGGGGGCGGATGGAAAGGATCTGTATTTCGGCGGCGTTGGCAACCGGTACCTGTACAGCATCCCGACCGAGCGCCTGCGTGACAATGGCCCCGCTTCCGAGATCAAAGCGCAGGCGGCTGTGGTCAGCCGGAGCCAGAAGGGGCTTGCGGATGGCTTCGAGACGGACAGCAACGGCCTGATTTACCATGGGAATATGGAGGTCAACGCGGTCAACTTCTTCAGCCCCGAGAATGGGACCGACCACGTCTTCCTGCGGGACCCGAGGATTAATTGGGCCGACACTGTAAGTGATTCCTCTCCAGACTCGTGACCTTCGTGCCCAGGACCGGGTTGAAGGGACATTTCAATGTTGCTAACCAGCTTATCTAGTTCTCGGTTGCCACTGACGGGTATCTTTACTTTACCAACAACCAGCTTGCTTTCGGTCCGGCCGTCTATCCCGGAACAGACCTGCGCCAAAGGCCTTTCCAACTGTTCAGGGCCAAGCTTCCGAATGGCGCCACCAAGGTTGGCGGGACTTCCTGAGAGCGCCAGTGATCTCATATGCATGTAGGGTCACCACATTTGTGTCCACACCTGGAGTGCCGTATTTATCCAATGATACTATAATAAGACACCAAGAACATAACGCTGCCTCTGTGCGATGTGATTTAGAGGGTTATCATGCCTCAAACGCAGCATGGCCACAGCAGCGAAACTTCTACATGTGCACTTACTTGTGTCCTGCTTTCTACAGGATCCGTGGATCCCGTGTTGATGGGAGCGGGGCTGAATAATTAACGTGTGGGAATATCTGTGGACACGGCGACATGATTATGCAGCTGGATGGTTGGTAACATGTTCTATCCTTAGAGCTGTCGATATCTATGGCTATCAACATGACCAGCGACCTCAGGAACACGTTTTGTGACTTTGGCTATGTCTCATTGCATCGCACCCAGAAAACAGATCACAGGACACTAATATTGATCTCAGCTTGTAAGCTGTTTCTAATCTCCCGGGTTCGGATCACTCATAGCCAGCAGGCTTAGGTGCTTTGTCAAAGGAAACCTTGGCGGCAAGAAGTGACTCCGTCAACGGTACGTAGCCACCAGTCTCCCTAGGGTCGTCGCCAATAAAGTTGAGCGGGAACCCGACGTCGAAGGGGTTTTGGCTCTCAATATACTTGACCTGCTCGTCGGTCAGGCGGATGCTGAGCGCCTTGATGCTGTCCTGCAGGTGCTCGACCTTGCGGAACCCAACCAGCGGGAACACGTTGCGGGCCTTCCTGAGGACGTAGGCCAGGGCAATCTGCTGGATGCTGTCGACGCCGTGCTCGCCCGCCACCTTCTCCAGCGCCTCGCTGACCTTGCGGGCGGCCTCTCTCTGCTCCTTGAAGCGGCCGCCCTCCTGCGACGACCGCCGCTCCTCGATCTGCTTCCTAGTCTTGAACTCGCCGCCCCCGAGCACGTTCCACGGGCACAGGGCGAGCCCGAAGTGCCGGGCCATGGGGATGATGTCGCGCTCGAAGTCGCGGTCCAGCGCGCTCCAGCGGCCCTGATACACCGAGAATGGCGTCTTGCCGTGCGCCCGGGAGTACGTGTTGGCGGACGCGACGACCCACGCCGGCGTGTCGGAGACGCCGAGGTACAGGACCTTACCCTGCTCGACGAGGATGTGGAGAGAGTCCATGAGCTCCTCGATGGAGGTCGACCAGTCCCACCAGTGGACGTAGAGAAGGTCGATGTAGGTCGTCTGCAGCTTCCGCAGGGACGCCCCGACGGACAGGAAGAGGGACTTCTTGTTGTTCCCGCCGAAGTTGACGGAGCGGCCCGGCCCTAGCTCGTGCGCCCGGAACGAGTTGGTGTACTTGGTCGCTATGAAGAGCTCGTCGCGGTTCTTCCTGGCAGCCAGCCAGTTGCCGATGTATGTCTCCGACTCCTCGTCCTGGTAGTTGTTTGCCGTGTCGATAAAGTTGCCGCCGGCAGCAACAAAGGCGTCCAGTACTTTGAAGGACTCCTGCTCGTCTACGGGTCCCGTTATGGCACCCCAAGCCTTCCCGAGGGACATGGCGCCCAGGACAAGAGGAGATACCTTGACGCCTGCATTGCTGGACAGGATGCGGTAACGACCGAGCTCGGTCGCGGGCTCTGGGACCGGTTTGATGAAAGACATGGCGATGACTGCTTCGATGTGCCCGTGATGATCGGATGTAAAGGAGAATGAGGTGATCGTGTGCGGGGTTTAAGAGTTACACATAGGGGCGTGGGTCGCCTTGGGTTTATATCCACACCTGAGTCTCTCCATTCGATGTTATAGGTCGGCCATTGCCGGCAGCTATCACACCGGCCAGTCAATGACTAAGTAAGAAGATTCCAGTCGGCGGAGTTATGGGGCTTGGTTTCGGAGAGTCTGCTATGCTGCGCAGAAGCTACCGCTTGGGAGAGTCTGGAATATCGGGTTTGACGGCGTTAAGCACGCGAGTGCGGCCGCAGGAGTCGATCAAACCAGATAGTGGAGACCGGAGTTAGGCAATACAGTATTAATGCCACACGTAATTCGTTTCGGCTATGATGCTAGCATGCACGAAGCAGCCCTCGAACAAGTCATACCAGATTGTGGTTAACTAACCAGTTTCGTTCTTCATCCGACCATACTAACACTTCTAGGAAGAGAAAGACAAGCGCGGGGTCTCTTCATACCTAGTAACTAGGTAGAGACCTAGGGTAGAGTCGTAAATGCTTCAAGACTTACTCATGCCGGTACCGTCGCTGCCAGAACCAGTTCAACTCCCGAAATCAGACCAGAGAACGAGCACTCTTGAAGTTACACTACCCACCACCCTCATTCGGCCCCACTAGCTATATCAAGTAGTCTTTTTATTCCATCTACTTAGGAATGCTCGACACCGTAGAATCAAATCTTACTTGTTTGGACAACCTTATGAAGTGTTAGAACTCTTTTCACCGACTGCGATGCGGCAAATACTGGCTCCCTTGTGCCAGAAGCACCAACGCGCAAAAATTAGTTATATAAGCTCGGCGACCTCAAAGCGTTCGGATCCCAAGTATCGACTCTCGTCCCGTCTAGGAAACAATCTGAACTTTCTTTCAAAAGCCCTATAGGAGTGTGCCAGACACGTTGTCTCTTCTCTACTGTACTGAGGCATTGTATTCATCATCAAACGCTGGGTCCTTGAGCGTCTACAACTTTGTGAAGGGACGGCTGGCATTTCTTTCTATTTTTTTTTTTAAAAAAAAAGAAAAAGCCAATAAAAGAGAGAGAGATTTGTGCCTGGATTAAGAACAAAACCAACTACTGTACTGACCCGAAGTAATGTGACTGAAAGATTATCCGTGGGCTCTGATTTGAAGGACTGTATTTCACGCTCGCTATTATGCGAGACTAGACGCAGTCGTATCTTATGCTCCCGCGATGGTACCCATGAAATCCTCAACTCCATCTAACAAGGTTGGGGCACAGGCACGTAAACACCGTCTCCAAACGTCCTGCAGGTAGAATAAAACTTGTCTTTGCCGGAGGTCGGTGTCGTACAGCATGATATACCGCCAGCTCGGCCGCCGCCGGGAGTTTTGCCAAGGGAGCCGCCCGCCGCACTGCAGGAGGGCGATGTATATTCTGCCGTCTTGACCAAGTTATAGTCGCCATCGCCTTGGACTGCACACTGAAGAAGGACGGTCTGGGCATGTACCGCTCCCCTATAAACTTGGTGAGCAAGGAACCTGCTTCATTGAACGGCGTATTCGATGACTTTGGGAACTAACAAGAGTAACATTGCACCGGCGGAGATCGTAAACTTCATGGTGGTGTGACTTTCTCGGAGGCTATAGATGTGTCAGTTTCTCAGTCAATAACATCTGGGCGCCTGCTGCCGATAGAAATGGTTGTGACTTACGAGGCTGGCCGTTTTGGATTTTCTAGACTAGTGTGTTTTACGGATGATAAGTATTTGCAAAAAGAAACGAGATGTAGCAACCCCGGGTGCTCTGGAGGTTTTATACATATGTTGGCTCTTTCCAACCTATCCATGTGCAGCTCCTGCTACCCGTACCCAAATGAAACTATTTCCGTTGCGCATCTTTGTGGTTAGACCAATTCCACTTTTACGCGGGACCTCCGCTCATAAGCGACTAAACCAGGTGGCTGGCCGGGCTCGCCGGTGTGAAATTACGAACAAATTGACTCGCGATGACCTCGTGACCAAGCCCTGGGGAACAAATCGCAGTCATGGGCCCTCTTTTCTTGTTCTTGGAAGAACACCATGCCTATTTGCGTGTAGCATCGAGGGAGTTCACGTGGCAACAGAAGAGTCAGTTACAAGATTGACCCACTGACCCAGACTAGAGTGTTGCGACGTACAAGACACTACTCAGGTCTCACGAAGCAACCAAACTGACAGAATGATCTGCGAATGGCGTGGCCCCTTATGAGGCGATAGCATAGGTCATGAGGGCTCGGTAGACCTCTCCCGGCCCGCCCCCTTCAGAATCGTCCAGTAAAAGCTCCTTCTCGACACGAAACCCAAACCGCTTGTACAGCCCGATGCCGGGACGAAATGCCCTGACGTAGACGTCGAGGCCAATCTTCTTGGCTTCATTCAGACCGCTCGCAACTAGCTGCGTGGCGATGCCTCTGCCCTGGTTGTCTGGATGCACTGCCAAGTAGTCCAGCTCTGTAGGATAAGCCAGCGTGTTAGTGCATCGTGAATGGCCTAGGTGACCCGCCGGATAATGGCGAGTTCACTTACGGATGTATGTCTTTTTGGACAGAATCTCATTCTCGGCCTTCTGCACCGGACTTATCGGCCCATCAGTCGTATCGCCAGTGCTCCAATCGGCCATCGAGGCAAGGCGGCGGATGAAAGCTTCATCTTCTTCGCTGACCGCCGGGGTCACGGCTTCAGGCCAGACAGACGCGTCAAAACCGGCCGGGAGGATCCATCGCACGTACCCCACGATACGACCAGTATCTGGGTGGACAGCTTTCAAATGGCGTTTAGTCTCGCGCCCAGTCAACAAGTTGTTCGGGAAGCGCTTGGCAATCTGAATCACATGGTACTATGCCACCCACCCTTGCCGTACACCCACCCTTGCCGTACAC
>LJJS01001200.1:1568-37077 GCA_001447215.1 Diaporthe aspalathi
GGTTACCTACTGAACCCTACAAAGGTTTGGTGTGATCATTACACACTGCTAGACTTTTTAATTAGTTGGCGCAATTAGCTGGGCAGCAGGTTGCGTGATATATTTTAATAAACTTAAATATTAATTAATAAAAAAAACCTTATTTTAATTTTAATTATATATATATATATATATGTGTATTACATTAAGCTTATATTAAAGTATAAACTTTGGAAATAGGTGCTGGAATTGCTTTATGAATAAAAGTGACATCCTTAATGTTGTCTGGGACCTGGTGCCATGACTTAGGTCTTGTAAAGTGCATGGTTCTTCGGTACCTTACCTAGGACTGCTCATCCTTCGCAGACTTCATGTGGACCATCAAGTCACAAATAAATGGGATAAACTTGGAGGGTACAAATCAGGTGTAGGTGAAGTTGGACAGGCGACTTCAGTGGCATTGCACACCCCCATCAAAGGAAATGCTTGTGAGGACCATGACCTTGGCAAGCTTGATCTCCATCATATCATGAGCCACCTTGAGTGGCTGATTATGCCCATTGACGTTCTTATTCAGCTGGCAGATTGGCTCCGTTACGTGTGTAACCAACTTCTTGTACCTGGTCACTTTGTAGATAACTTCTTCCTCTTTCATCTTAACCATGATGACCCAGAATATCTTCCTGGATGGCAGCCCGCTGTCGTCCACGTCCATTGTGGTGGTGGGCTGGACCATCAATGCTTCGACTTTTTGCTCAGCAAGAGCCCTGATCTTAGCCGTAAACTCCTCCATTGTGCGAGAGGCAGTCCTTAGACATAAGTGGGAAGTCAGTGGCAGATCAAGAGAGAGCGCTCTCCCACTGTACAAATGACTGTCCATCATGCTCTGATAGGTGGTTCAGGCAATCCTCCGCCAATAATAGGGCCTTTAACTTGGTGTAATTTGTGAAAGTCCCGCTTATTAACACTTTACCTAAGAATGAAATGTGGCTTGGATTATATGCTTAAAGATCCAGGCAAACTCTAGTCAAATGTCCCGAGGAGCTCCCCCAGAATGTTCTTGTACTCAGCGGTCCATAAGTGTACTGGAGAAGAATACGAGGAACTGGCAACATCCCCTCCACGGACTTGCTGAGCAATTGCGCCAAAGTATCACAGACCGAAGCAGGGAAGATTGAAGGATAAAGAGATATGACACGATCCCAGCATGAACTGTGGCCAGTGTTCCTCCCGATATGGCCACTCAGGCCGGCCCATTCCTGCCCTGTGTCAAACTGGTATCCTGATTTTTGAACATCCTCAAGGCTCTATTAGTATTCGTAGACACGGGAGCTAGTCGTCGAAGAATCTCTTGTGGTGTGACTGCTTTGCGTTCACATTGGGACCCATCCATCCGCGATGCCAGTCTTGGGTTCGTCCCATGTGGCAGAAAAACCGATGACTGCAGAGATCAAGCCGTCTGGTTTCCCAATCTTCTTTTCATCCTGTGTCACACAGTATCTCCGACCCAACTTGTTTTTTTTTCTTTCAGATTTAATCCTACAACGACTGTGAGAAAAGCTG
Organism: Diaporthe aspalathi; assembly: GCA_001447215.1. Lineage (NCBI taxonomy): Eukaryota > Fungi > Ascomycota > Sordariomycetes > Diaporthales > Diaporthaceae > Diaporthe > Diaporthe aspalathi. Next base: position 3,111 of record LJJS01001200.1, read on the forward strand.
CAAAGGTATTCCAGGGAGGTCCTTACTAGGTACATTGAGGCGCAGGAATAGTTCCTCCAAGTATCAAACATGCCAAGTACCACCTGCGCTCACCTGAGCACAGATTCATGATCGGGACTTTGATGATCTGACATTCAAGTATTCCATAGACTGGCAGACTCTGAGGTTACCTACCTAGCTACCGCGAGAGGGCATAGCAAAGATACCGTTACTAACATGAATGATTCTCCGACTCGACATAGCCTTGTCCGTTTCAGGTTGGGCCAAGCACGAACGTCAGCCGTTTACTGCAGTGCAGGTTGCCGTCGACTTCATGTTTGGCTCAGTAGAATCGTCCCATAAGCCCAGTCGAACGGCTTGGCTTCATAGACTCCAGCAAGCTGTTTCACGGAAACGCTACATCGTCATTATCAGCATTCATTAGCAAGCGTGAGAAATAACGGATAGCTTCACAATCCATCATGTGCTCAGTGTGGTCTGCTACGCGAGTGGCTCAAGTCGCACCGCCCCAGACTGAGGCTCAGTTGTTGTGTTGTGAATATGCAGGGCCCACCTACGGCCCCTAGCAGTTTGAACCAGAGGAAGACAACGTAGCATGCATTTGGTCTTAAAACTGGGAAGTAATGTCCAGGCGGTACTTGCAGTAATATGCGCTCTCACATTAAGGCACGTGGTGAGCTCATCCTGCGCGCGTGCTCAGGCGGGCATTCTGGCACCCTGGCTTCTCATGGGCGAAGTTTGTTGCCCACTTGCAGGCCCCTGACACTCTGCATCATGCATTTCTACTCAGTAACCATCCTCAATGAAACGGGTGACTACTGACAAATTGATGATGTGTCCGTGCGCAGCAAACCTTCAGCAGACCTGGCCCCGGTCGGTGGTTCGGGAGCCTGGTAGGGCAGTTGTAAGGTTTTGGCCGAGTGTCACCATGCTGAGCGATTAAGGAAGTTGCAGAGCGCGGCGGCAACGACCGCGATGCCGAGATCAGCCACTTGCTGCGAAGGATGAAACATATCCTGCGCCCCAAGGGGTTGGGCGAGTTGGGGTGGCAGGGCGGCATACCGATGTAACCGTCTGACACTGGACTGCATCTCTGCGGCGAGACTCTTCGTCAGGGAGCCCGACGACGTGAATGGTGCCCCCCCCCTCCCAAATCGACCTTTGGCCGAAGCAGCGCACGCATCTCTTAATTGGGCCCACACCTATAAGAGTCTTTGGATGACGCTTGTTGGCTGCGAACGACCCAAAAATCCGATGTCCGCGACGAGATGGGTTGTGAACACGCGAGTTAAGCCTCCGCTGGGCGTTTGGAGCGTGACAAGGTTCGTCCACACCTCGTCATGCGGGCCACCCATCCCTGTCCACGTATTCATTATTTTTCCGGCTGAATATTTTCCGAGTCGTGAGGGAGCCGCGAACACCACCATTTGAGCTGTGCCCCGGCCCAATATGGGGACCGAGATATTACAGATTGAGGTCAACTTGGCGGGAGTCGATGCACACCTGGCTTGCCATGCAGTGATCGTTGCATTTGACGCCGGCTACCTTAATGCTAATGGGCAATTATAGCCTATCGGATACAAGCACTTGAGCCCAACGATACCGATCTGCACAAGCTTCTCAGCCTGCTTGGCGACAAGGTCAAGTCTAAAGGGCTGAGGCTCCCCCGGTTGGGATCACGATGTCTTCACACGTCCATTCCTGTCTTGTATATTTCATTATTTCTCGGGCGAGGTGGTCTCATGTTGGGCCTGCACAGGGCTCCTGCTGGCCTCCCACTCGTTCTCACTCGTGGACACAATGGCTCTCTCGGCGGAAAGCAACAGCCTCGATGTCCTGCCACCAGTGCTACGGAACGGCCTGAGGGCTGTTGTCGTGCTCTCATCACTCTCTTTAATCTCGTCCTTGTTGCTTTTCACACACCTTACTGTGAAGTTATTCCGATATTGTATCAAGAGGAGGATGGCCAAGGCACAGGCAAAGTTCCAGGGGACTCAAATGAAGACATTCAGACCCGTTTCCATGGATCTTGAGCTGGTGCTAGAGCAAGCAAACCTCGGATCGGCCTCGAGATGCCAGCGCGTGCGAAAGGCCGCTGCCACAAGCGAACCGGAGCAGTTCCCCCCTCCGAATCAATTTGTGGTCCTCTTCCACAGCCTTCTGTTGGCAGACCTCCACCAGGCTATCGCCTTCTTCCTCAACATAGTATGGGTAGCAAGAGATGCCATCACTGTGTCGTCCCCGGCGTGCTGGGTTCAAGGTCTTTTCATCTCGAACGGCGATCTCGCATCCAGCTGCTTCATCGTTACAATTGCCCTGCACACGTACTTGTCCCTGGTCCGGGAGTACCGGCCGCCTCAAAAGGCACTATATGCTTGGATTGCGGGGACTTGGATACTCGTCTATGGCGTCAGCTTGATGGGTGTTGTAATCACAAAAAACGGAAGAGATGCTGGGGGTTATTTCGTCCGCGCATCCGCCTGGGTACGTTCGTCCCCTGCGTCGTGTATTTCTTCGTTAGGACCAGGCTAATGGGAAGCAAACAGTGCTGGATTAATGAAGAGTACGAAGAGCTCCGTCTTGTCACTCATTACCTGTACATCTTCCTGGCCATCGTTGCCACTTCCTTGTTATATTTGGCCGTCTTCTTCAGTCTCCGAGCCCGCCTCGCCCGGTCTCAGAGGGCCACGATGCCAGAGAACGGCCCATCTCGGCGGCCAGCACTAAGGCACAAAGCCTCGCTGTTGAGCGTAATGTCTTCGACAACTATGGCGTCGTCATCGTCGTCGTCAGCGCGTGAATCCTCGGTAGATTCGCAGCCTCGGATCAACGCAGACCATCACCCAGCATTCCTCATATACCCCCTCATATACGTGCTGTGCACCATGCCGCTGGCTATTGGGCGCATCGCTGCCATGGCTGGCGTTCACGTTCCTCTTGAGTTCTTTTGCGCGGCTGGGGCCTTGATCGTGAGCAACGGCTGGCTCGACGTCCTCCTCTGGGGCACGACGCGGCACACGATCGTCTTTGGCCGCCTCGAGGACGCGGACGCGCTGGGGCTGGACACGTTCGACTTCATGAGGACACCTTCAGACCGCAGGTTCGGCAACTTTGTGTGGGTCCAAGGCGCCAGTAACACGCACTGCGGTCGCTCCGACAAGCCCACACGGCGAAGCCGCCCATCATGGTGGATACGAGCGGGCGAAACACTCGGAAGGAGTGCATCTGGGGTTGGGAACGGGCCACCGAGCGGTCCCCTTCGGTTGTGGAAAGATCGAGAATCAGGGGTTGTTCCAGCCGGAACGCCTCGCGGGAGGACTTACCGCCTGCGTCGATCGGACAAGGCGAGCGACAAGTGGGCGGGGAGTAGCGTTGAATCGCCAGTGAGATGCATGCCCGGGACAGGCGGGGCCGACATGGGCATGACGATCCAGATGGACACGACGGTGACGGTCGTCAAAGAGGACAGCTCCAGCTCCAGCACCGGGCCCAGCTCCGTCACGAGGTCTAACCACCCTGACGAGCAGGGCCCGTCATACTCGGTGAGCGGCCAAGAAAGGAATGGATACCTCTGACCGGTCTGGGAAGGCTTCTCGAACAACTGAAATATACCCACCAGTCCCACTCCCCACCCGGCCCACCGCAACCAAGCATGCTGGAGCCTGCCCAGCCCACCATCCGGATTCCCCAGTGGTGTGCTATAGTACACTACATAGTACTTGGTCCTGCCACAAGAGTAAGGGAAGTTGGAGCCGGCGGCCACGTGAACAGTCAGCCACGGAGCGGAACAGTCAGGGCCGAGACAATGACGGGCGAGCGACATCGGTGTCACCAATATCTTGTCATCTGTCGGTGAGGGAGAGGAACCCTTGGCCTGTGCTGCGCGAGCAGCCGCCGCCACAGACGCAAGATGGAGTTGGTTGGCTGCCAGACGCGTAGTTCAGCCCAGTGCGGTGACGAACCCCCCCGGGAAGTCAAAAAACCCCCACTGTTGCAGTTCTGCTGCACCTTTGACTGGCTGCAGAGCTCGGCATACAGCTTGGGGGAGCAGGCCCGGCAGAGACACTGATGTGGGATGACATGTGCTACTTTCCTGGGATGGTGCGTGATTGGTCTGTTTTACCTCCCTGTTGGCCCGGAGAGAGCTGCAGGCGTCAAAGTCTGCAGCAGGCCGAGCAGGGACGTCAGGTCATCATATTGGCCGGTACTATATGTGAGGCAGGATAGACCGCCTCGACAGACGAGATGCACTAGACTATTAGGTCTAGGGGATAGACATGTGTCTCAGAGAGACCACACCGGGGATGGGCTGGTGATGATGATCGACCCAGGGGTCCCGGGCAGGTCGGCTAATTCAAATTGGGTGGCCGACCGCCGGGCCATTCAATGACTGAAGAAGACTGATGAAGCGCGGGCTGCCGCATTGGAAACGACATGGTATACAGCCGCAGAAAAAAAGCTGATGAAATATTGTTAATAATGCTCTATGAGTGTCTCGGGAAGTGCTGTCATGGTGTCATGTTCCAGATAGGCAGGCCATGGTATAATTTTGCCCACAAAGAGAAGAGTCAGAGTATCGGTGCTGCCCAAGCAGTGCATGCGTGGCCCCGTGGCGGACATGCAGCATGAAGCATGAAGCCCCGCCCGGGCCCAACAGCCATGGCGGCCCACATGCCACATGGCGGTGGCTTCTGATGGACCCAGCCGGCGGGAACGGACGAACCAGGGACTTTGGCGGCGAAAAATCAGGCAGGGAAATGAGATGCATGGCTGGATGAAAGGAACAGACAAGAAAGAAAAAAAAAAGGAAGAGGCGTCTGAGGATTATTATGATGCTCATTCTGCCTGCTGGCTGTCTCACTGGTGGAACCACATGGTTCAGCCCTGACCCGGAACGAATTTCCTCGGTGGCCCCCCCGGCTCAACATTGACAGGTTTTGGCGATGTCGTCCGTTGGTTGATACATACCCTAGGGCACATACAGTCAGTCAGTCAGTCAGGCAGTCAGGCACTCGCTCGCATACATACATACACACTAACCACCACATACATACACGGGTGCACACGACACATTCCATGCAGATTAGGATGGTCGTGCGTGCGGTTTCGAAACAACCGCGCGAATTATCGGTTCATGAAACGGGTGGAATCCCGTCCAGGAACAGACAATTTCTGGGTGTGGAAGACGGACTCGTCGACAAAGGTAAAAAGAAAAACAAAAAAAGGGCACACCAAGCACGGGCACACGTCAAGCCATCTCTGACGCCTCATGCTCCTGCGAGCACCCATGTATCTCAGCCCTGCCGCCGAATCGGATGGCTTCCCTGAGAACTGGAAGCTCTCAGCATCCCTTCCATTACAACTTCCATGACTACAGTACACTAGGTGGGGCAGACGCGACCCCTGCAACCTATTTTTTTTTTTTACCACCCGCTGTTCCTGGACGACCTAGGTACGAACAACACGCGAGTCGATACACCGCCAGATCGGTGAAGGAAGCCCTGTCTCTGTCTGCCCAGTCTTTTTGAATTTTCCCTTCGTTGCGTTGCTTGCTCTGCTTGCTCTTCTGGCTCTTCTTGCCCTTCTTGCTCTGCTTGTTGTGCTTGTTCGGGCTGAGCTATATCAAGGTCTCGGCCTTCCGGGTCTCTCGGTCCATCCCAATGCTCTCCAGCCCAGCATCAGCTTCACCGTCCTTCACCTCGTCTGCAACTTTCCCTCCTTTGGCTTCACCGAGCCTGTCTTACACGACACACATATCCGCATACAAATACAAATACACACAGCCTTCCACCCACCGTCTCTGCTCTGCTCTGTTCTGCGTTGCATTGCTATTTCAAACAAAACTTTGGGCCTTGCGCAATCCATTCCAGAAGGACGCTAGAACAACTCAAATCAAGAGGGAAAAAATCTTCCGCCGGCCCCGATACCCACAACCGCACCCACCCAACAAACACCCCGGCAAGGCGGTCCACCCACAAGTGTCCCCTACTCTCCTAAGGCTTGTGTTCTTTACTCGGCCTGCTTGCTGGACCCCACGTGTCTTCACATCTCGACAGACACGCCCGACACGTTGTGGTCTCGAAACTCGGCTCACCTCACGACATACTCAAGATGCCTCGTGGAGCATATGATGTGTCTGCCACCAACAACCCCAGGCCCAAGCCCAACCCTAAATAAAGGGTGTCTTCTCTGGCCTCGGACGATGGGTGGCCCTCTGCCCCGGCGTTGATGGCAGACATCATTGGCTACCGCCGCACAAACGCGCTCGGCTCCTCATCCCATTCATTGCGCTTAGCGATGACAGCGGTTCCGTTCTTCGACGGGCTCGTCAGTTTTGATTTTGGTGGTTTTTAGCGACATGGGAATGGATTAGAAATACAGGATTATAGACAAGGGATAGACGGCGCACGGAGGCACAAATACCCCCAAAGACGAACTGGACGGTTCCAGGACCACTCAAGCACAGGACAGAATCACGGGGCAACCTGTGAGGGCCTCGAGAAGGCAGATGGATAATGTACTAATTGAACGTTTAGATGCGGTGTGGGTACTGTTGGAACACGATGTTAGTTTTTGTTTTGCTAGGTTTGGAGGAGGGAGTTTAACCGCACACCGCGTTACCTAGATTTTTGCTTGCTTTCGCGACACCGTACTTAATACTACACAAGCAAAATTATTGACGACGATGGTTTTTCGTTCCCAATGTTCGCCAATTCCTTCGCAGATGTGATGCCTCCCAGAACTGTTGAAAGCGAGCCAGCGGGGTCAGGACGCAAGAGCCGCCCACTGTTGTGCACAACAATCCTAACGGCAGCAATCTCTTCAATGTTGTGAACCCTCCGAAACCATCTCGATCAGCTACTATCGTGAGCCAAAGGTGTATTTTACAAGGTTTCCTCAACCCCCGCCCTGGCCCCCTCCCCGCGAGTAGAACAGGACAAACCCCTTCACCGGGCTGCACGACACACGGCCGGCCCTGCATTCTGGGGGTCACTTGGCACGCAGGTCCGGAATGCGACCCGCGCGGGCTTGCACCGGCCCTGGCACTGCACACCAGCCGGATGGCCCGGAGGGAAGGGACCCTCGCATCCTGGCCTTTGCGACGCGACCCGCTGCAGGAACGTGCGTGCCAAGGTACGGTACAGTAGTCTACTGGTAGTAGTCTGCATGCCTCACATCTGCAGGAACGGGTCAAGCGGCCGATGATACCCAATCGCTGGATGCAGTTACGCCTGATGAGTTAAGCAGTCCGCATTGCTGGGAATGCGTCCATAACCTCCCGGGTCACCGACTCGCATGCGACTGAATACACCTTGATGGCGCCGATGGCGGGAAAGTAATTTGAATGAAGCCTAAATTCATTATCACAATCTAACACAAGTTACATGCCTAGGTTGGCTGCTAAGGTTGGGAATTGTTTCCGTTCTCAATGCGATCACAATCCTCCTTTTCTCCCACAAAAAAAGTAAATCAAAAAAGAAAAGAAAAGAAAACATCTGGAGACGGTCGCGTACAAAGTTGTAAACGCTCACAGTCCACATGTCATTATTACCTGTGGACCATAGGCAATGGACGTCGTATAGCCTGAATGCAGCGGGTCGTAACAGCGGCGCTGTATCTAACCTAACTCCTAACTATTAATTGAAGTGTCTCGAGACGGCGATCCTATCCATATGTTGCTGCTTTCATAACGTATTAATGTGGTGCGAGCTGGAGCGTGGAATTCGACAAGCAAAGCTCGGTTTACTGTTGAATTGACAACCTGAGTCTACTTAAGTATTTATGAACGCTCTACGCACTGAGCAGGCTTGGGAGACGTCCGCGGTCATCACGCTACTGGACCTCGGCTCATCTGGTCTTTGCCATACTTGTCTGAGGAATGCCATGAGAATTCATAATTTGGGTTGCTCGTCGAGGGTCCTACGTACCTGTTCTTCCCGCACGTTCGATTAATTATTTGTCGCGTCTTGCTCGAGCTGCAAACACTCTTCAGGAGATGATTTCAGTTTCCGTCTTTCTTCTTTTCTTCTTTTTTTTTAAAAAAAAAATTAAAGACGTTTTGTTTCTGATATTCAGGCAGGATAGGTATCAGCTCCAGCTAGTTTTTAACAACACCCCACACCCCACCCCCCTTCCCCCGGGCACTCTCAAATACACGCGCTATGGTCATCATTTCTCATCCTTCTTATCCTTGAGGTGCAGCTGTTTCCGGATGGCGGCAGCAATCTGCGCGTCCTTGGCCTGCTCCAACGCGCTCTCGTCGCTCTGGTCTCCTTTGCGGAGGAGGTGCTCCTGGAATCCGTCGATGGCTGTGTCGGCGGAGTCAGCAAGACGGGATCAAAATACATCAGGAAGTTGTCACATGGGGGGGTGGGGCGGAGTCCTGCTCACTCTTGTCAAGGAAGTCCTCCTTCTCCTCGCCCTTGCGCCCGCCGCCGAGGCCCTCGTTGATGCGGTCCTGCATCTTCTCAAAGGCGTTCTTGTCCGCCTCCTCCCTGCGCCGGCGCTCCTCCTCCTCGGCCTTGCCGGTGATCTTGTCGAAGAAGCTCGGCTTCTCGTGCGCCTTGGCGGCGGCCCTCTCCTCGTCGTCGTCGTCCCCGTCCAGCTTGTCCTTGATCCGCTCCAGCAGGTCCTGGTTCTCCTTCTTCTCGTGCTTGACCTTCTCGAGCTCCGCCCGGATCTCGGCCTCCCTGCGCTCCAGCTCCACGGCCTTCTTCTCCCTCTCGTCCTTGCCGGTGAGCTTGTCGAAGAAGCTGGGCTTGTCGTCCTCGGCCTTGGGCTCGTGGTGCGCCACCACCTTCTCCTTGTCGATATCGCCGTCGAACTTGTCCTTGAGCCTCTCGAAGAAGCCCTCGTTGTCCTTCTCCTCCTTGAGCACCTTCTCGAGCTCGTAGTTCAGCTCCAGCTCCCTCTTTTCCAGCTCCAGCTTCTTCTTCTCCCGGTCCTCTTTGCTGAGGAGCTTGTCGAAGAAACTCTTGTCATCATCGCCCGAGTCGTGCTTGCGGTGGTGCCCGCTCCCGCCGATGAGCTTGCCTAGGAAATCCCTCTTGGGCTCCTCCTCGGCCGCATGTTGAGGCTCGCCGTGCGGCGCCTCGTGGGTGGAGCCGGCCTGCGGTGCACTGTCCGCGCGCCCGTGCTCACTTTCCTGCTCCTTGTCCTCGCCATGCTTGAACTTGTTGATGAAATCCATGTTTGACAGCCTGTTTTTGGAAAATGCCGCAAAGTTGTCGAGTCTGCAGAGGATGTGAAACAAAGCTGGACTCGGGCAGCTCTCGTCGGCCTATAAATACGGCAGCAAACAAATACGGTGGGTTTGCGAGGGGAGGCCTCGCCAGTCACTTGCACTCGCTCCGTAAGGACAGAAAGTCAAAAACAGGCGCGTGGACGCAGCATATTGGCTGGGTCTAGCCTTTCAGACCCTCAGCCCCCACTTTTACACTGCCCACCAGCAGCCACACGCGAGTAAAAAAAAGCCTCACCGCGGCGAGAACCCACGAGCTTTCTTGTGGCGGGGTATCGGGGAACCGCACGTCGCATTATTCACTCCCAGCCGCGATATGCACATTACTCTCGACTCGAATTCGGCAAACAAAGTCTTCGTACTCCAACACATTTGACGCCGTCGCACCGGAAGTGGCCGAGTGGCTCCACAGTGTTAATGTGCGATCCTCGCCAGCTATTGGTACTGAATATCCCGGATTGTGTGTAGATGAGGCTTTTCATGAATCGCGGTTCGGTACGCGCTACTGACACATCATTTGCTCTGACCCAAGATAGCCGAGCCACAAATTCGTAGAGACCCCTGGAAAACAACATGTCAAGATCGTGTCCACTTTGCCAAACCCCGCCTCGGATGTTACATGTAAGTCCAGATTTGAGGGCACCATCGACGGGTAGGTCTGAAGCTGGTCGCAGTCCCAATCGTTCTTAGCGCGGATCTTTTTATGCCCGAGCAATTCAGTCAGGCTTCCAGACGTCTACGTTCCTGACTTCCAACCTGCGAAGCCGTTCCACACAGTAATGCCATTGAATCAATGAACTACACTTCAGAAAGCTCGGCCATTCATTATGTTCAAGTACATTATTAAACCCAACCCATCTACACTTTCTCCCTTCTATCTACTGCTACGTGTGTAATTTGCGAGTCTAAGACTGGCTGTAGAAACAAAATTGAAGCATCCAACACCACAGCAACTCATGATACTACATAGTAGGTACAAGAAAATAAAAACTGTTAAAAAGAGTTCAGTGGAAGTACATGATTTCACAGCCCATTCCCCATCAACAGCTTCTTCTACTCCAAACAGGGGTAGCCCTAGCCCCAATCCGAGATAATGAGTACAAGCGAAGAGAGAGGTATCCATGAAATTAAACCAGTGATAATGAGTTAAGTCATAAGAACATGGTGGGAAGGGCAAAAAGAAAAACGATGTCGAAGAAAGAAACGACAATGAGATGTGAAAAAAAAAACATTAATAAGGGTAGCGAAGACGTACAGGGAAGGGGTCAAAATAAGAAGCGAACCCTCGTCCAGGGCAATCAACGACACCAAATCTTGGTCTGGAACAGCGTCAGGAACACATACCTCGAGAGCGCTGGTGGAGTCCAGCGCGATCATCCCGTACTCTCAACCCCCCCCCCGTCTCCCCGAGTCGCGTGACGGGGAAGGGTGTCCCCAGGGAGAAGTAGGATTCGAACTTTTTTTGCGCCTCACAGATCCAACATGCTGCCATCGTAGCGAAAGTAATACGCCAGGAGCACGCAGACGAGCAGGCCGCACAGGGCCGAAAATATAATGTCGCTGGAGCGGGTGGAAAGCAAAGGTGAACTGGTTAGCTTTTTTTGAAGGAACTTTATCAATTAGACGGGCTGGGTGTTATTTGTTTGTGTGTGTGTGTGTGTGTGTCTGTGCGGGTGTACGCAAAATAGTCCTTGACTACGAGGCCCACTGGAACCATGGCACATGTTCTTGAGGGTGGCGGAGTCTGGGGGGGGGAGGAGTCGGCCAGTTTGTGACGGGATTGGGCAGCAGCACATCGCCCAGACTAGACTGATGTCGGCGAGACCTGCTGCGCAGGACTGAGATAGATTTGTATGCCCTGGTAAGCACCAAATCCCAGGCCTAGTCCCGGCGAGCGACTGCAACTGAGCGAGCCACAGCTTACAGCATGCTGATCACACATAGCATCTAGAGCCGCCGGTTGAGGGGGGGGGGGCTGGTAGGTGTGAGCGGGAGCGTTCAGAGCACGGCATGGATATCACGGTATGGCAATCCCGATCACATATCACAGGGGTGGTGGAGCTACTCGAGGGTGTAGGTGTGAAGAGAGAGGGGAATAGGGAGGGGGAAGAGGCTGCACAGGGCCACCGTTTGCGTGTGAGCGAGCATACCACGGCATTATCGAGCTCGTGTGGTTTCTTGTTGATATTGTACAGTATCTTGGAAACACGTTATGGACAGGAAGCAAGTCTCTTGGAGCATGGTGGTATCCGTCATTCCGCCCGTCTTCTGCGAGCGAGGTATCGTAGCGCTGCCGCTCAACATTAAAGGAACAGTGCAAAAAAAGGTGGGGAAACGAGCAAGGTGGAACAAGAATAAAAAAGAATATGCACAAAAAAGCAATCCTCCACTCACCCCGTCGCACGCCTGACCCACAGCGTCGTGGGCTCGTAGTCTGCCTGCCGGTCCAGCCTCTTGTACGCTCGGTGCAGCTTCATGCCCAGCTCGTGCTCCTCCCGCTGCACGTCGGCCAGCTCCTGCTGCAGGTCATCCACCTTGCGCTTCTCCATCTCGCGCTTGCGCATCACCTCGGGGGTGGCCAGCAGGTTGTCCTGGGGCATGAGCTCCGTCATCTGCTTTATGCTCTTGTTGATGTTGATCCGCCGGTTGCCGAGGCTCTGGAGCTGTGCGTTGAGCATCGCAACACGGTCCTTGGTCGTCTCGGCGGAGAGCTCGGGTGGGGCAGCGGGGAGCGCCTTGTCCACAGACAGTACGGAGGCCGGGCGCGAGGTGTTGGTCGAGTCGTTCCGGAGGGCGAGGAGACTCCTATTTTCCTTGGGGGCTTGCTCACGCGGGCCCCTTGGGGCCTCTTTCCTGGCCCTTGGAGGGGAATTCTGGGCGTTGATGCCAGCACTGTTAGCGCCAGCCGTCGACATCCACGGTTGGCTGAGGCTGATCTTGACGGGGGCTCCATTCTCGTCATCCCAGTTGTTAGCGCCGTTCCGGGTCTTTGGCCGGCTGCGATCCATGACGCTGGCGCCCTTGGATTGTTTGTTTCTAGATATGTCGGTGTCGAGGTAGGAGGTCATGGCGTAGTCCTTGGGAGGTGTGGGCAGCGGAGGGGCGTCGGCGTCGTTATGGTAGTTGCGGTCGAACTGCTCGAGGGATTCGCGGGGGGTCGACGTGTGTGCCGAGGTCGCGTATGTGGTGACGCTGAAACGCGAAGGCGGCTGCACGTACGGCGAGTCGGCGTTGCCCGCGCCAGGAAGGTTTCGGGTGTCGATGGTCGGCGTCGGCCTGGGGGCTACTTCGTCGCTGTGAGGCAGCAATTGCTGCGCATGGCTGGCGTCCTCGTTCAGTTGCGAATAGACGGACGAAGCAAACGACTCCTTAGGCTGGTGGTGTGATCCCTGGCCAGGATGCAAGTGCGCTGAGGGAGGCCCGCTGCTGCCAACCTGTTTTCTTCGAATCGGTGCCTGAGAGGCGGTTGGGGAGGGCTCTGCAGACGAGGACAATGACCACGACTGCTGGTCTTGTGTTGGCGGTGGTGATGGAGAGGATTGCGAGATTGACTGCAGGTGGTAGGCGTCAGCCGCGTGTGTGTCCGTCCGGGGGGCCGCATCAGCATCGACCCAGCCGGTGGTTGTTGCATGATTAGCGTCGCCGTTGGCATTGACAGCTGCAGATTGTTGCTGGGCGAGTGTGGCAGGGTGCGAGGGGCTGCTCGACAGCGGCGGGCTGGGATAGCCCTGCCTTGCATTTCCACTTCCCGCTTCCGCTCCAACAGGGAGACGCTGCGAAGATGGGATGACTCTTCGGATGGTGTTAGCCATGGTGCCCCCAAGACTTCCTGGGCTCAGCAGCGGGCCCTTCCCTGCACCGCCTCCGCCTCCAATTTGCTGCCTCTGGTCCTGCTCCCTCAGTAGGGTTTCAGGACTGACGGGCGGGCTGGACATGGCGACGTCGCCGCTGCCGACCCCGCTCCTGCCAGCAGGGCTGAGGCCGCGGCTTGGACTCGGGCTCGGGCTGGGACTGGGCCCACCAAACGGCCGTGGCGAGCTTCGCTTGTCGCTGCGTGGTGGGATCTTGAGCGGGGCGACTTCCGGGTTGTCCTTGACGGGCTCGACGATGGCGGTTCGTCCGGATGCACCGCGCCAGCCGGGCCGGATGGAGGAAAAGGCCGTGGCGCCGGGGTCGGTATTGCTCCCGGGCTGGGGCTGGGGCGGGTGTTTCGGACCCTGTCCCATTCCCATTCTTGAGCCCATCAACCGCATGCGATCGCCCATGCCTGACGCGCTTCTGGGCGGCACAGGCGAGGTTGTCGTCCGTTCTGCCGAGGCCCCCGTCGATATGCCGAGCCCAAAGCCACGCGCAAACTCGAGGGGCTTGACCTGCGATGGTCTTGACTTCTCGTTGTTCATGGCGATCTCCCCCGTCATTGGGTCCCAGCGCGGGTTCTTCTCGCCGCGCGGCCGGCCGTTGCTGCTCCCTGGCTTCTGGCTGTAGTCTACGGTGGGCTGCCGCAGCCGTTCCCTGCTGTCCATGGCCTTCAGGGACAGCGGGACCGGTGATGGCTGTCGTAGCCGTTCCTTGCTGTCCACCGGCCTCAGACCCTGGTCCCGCGGCGGCGTGTCCCTCAGCGCGTCCTGGCTGGGGGATGCCCTCAGCCGACCTGCAGCTGCGTCTCTCTGTTGTCTCTTCTCGCGGCGCATCATGGGGATATTAGACCGAGCGTTCGGGGACGGTGTCTCAGCTTGCCGGCTGGCGGCTCGTTGTTGGGAGGGGAGGCCACTGAAGGCAGACATCTTGGGCAAGGGCCGGTGGTACGCGGGGTCGTCTTCTTCGTCTATAGGGGAGATATCGAGATTCGGACTGTATGGAACGGGAGTGAAGGTGTTAGCGGATCCATGACGGCGATACTCAGATTAATGGCAAGGCATGAGGTGCATGATGCGCCGGGTTGTAGCGCGGTATGTGGCGGCCCCCGGCCCGAGGCCCGGGGCCCGGCTGCGAAACATAAGGACCAGTCTCAAGCCGCCCGGATGTGTAACCAGTTTCATCGCCGTATTCCCAAGAGGGGAAGCCAGACATGTTGGAGGACTTAGAGAGACAGAAAGGGCAGCCTGTGTAGGAATGCGCAGACCCCGTCCTGTCTCTTGGAGTATTTTGCATGCTCTTCGCAGGAAGGAGAGGGCACACGTACACATTTCCGGGGGCCAACAACTCGGGCGAGCTCGGGGGGGAGACGTCGTCAAAGGCTTCTGGTTGGGGTCGTGAGGCGCTGGGTCGGTCGCGCTGGGGCGCAAAGGTTGTGTGCAGGGGCGAAGGCTGGGAGTAGACGGACGAGGTCGGGCGACCGGAGATGGAGTCGCGAGACTCGTGTCGCTCGTGTCGGGCGTGGGCGCTGGGCGGGTGCAACTGGTGGCGATGGTGCGACTGGTGTGATTGCTGGGGGAATGTCTGTTGGCGGGCAGGAGGTTGGACAGGCGGCGGTACTTCGCTGGGATCGCACACGGGCGGGTTAGCTGGTCGATCGATGTCTTGTGGACAATTCGCAACAAAGGGGAAAGGGAGCAACGCACAAGTCCCGGAGCGGCCTGGGTGGAGGAGTCCCGCCCTCGATGCTATACGAATAGGCGCCGTAGCTGTCGACCGAGGCTGACCGAAGCTGCTGTTGTTGGTTGTGGCGATCGTGATGTTGGGTTTGTTGTTGTTGTTGTTGCTGCTGCTGCTGCTGCTGCTGCTGGCGCTGGCGCTGGGCGATTACCGAGGAGCGAGGCTGCCAGCTGTTGGAAGAGTCGGATTGGTGGTTGAGGCGATACTTGGAGATATTATTGGCGAGGGGGTTGATGGTGTTGTTGTTGTTGCCGTCGAGGTTGGTGACGGAGGGCGGGAGCCGCTGATGCTGCCCCGTGGAATTCGAAATCGAGCTCGAAGATGACGCCGGCTCGTGAGAGGTGCCCGTTCCCGTTCCCGTTCCCGATCCAGTTCCAGTTCCAGTTCCAGTTCCAGTTCCTGACCTGAAGCGTTCCCACATTGTTGTTTCTTGCTGTGCCCAGACCGGCACACCCGCAGCGATTGAAATGAAGGGAGCCCCTCTCTGGCCCGTTAGTCGAATTAATGCGCGGGCCGTGTACTCTGCGTATGCGAAACAGGTACGCAGTAGACTACCTGGGGAGGTATCCAGTACCTGGCCCGAAGATGGTGTGGCGCGTTTGCGGCCCTTGGCTCCCTCCTTGGACCCTGTTCCTTGTTAACTGACCTCTTGTCGCAGGCACATTCGGGTGTTCTTGCTCTCGCTCTCTTCCGGTGGCGTCTCCAGCAGCCTCCTTGTGTGCTGTCGTCTGCTGTCTGATCGTCGCTCGGACCAATGTGAGGGAAAGACTCTGCTGCCCTGGCCTCCCAGTTCCCTCTCCCAGTTCCCTCTCCCTCACCCTGTCTCTTTCTCACTCGCGCAAGCAGTCGTCTTCTCTTGCTGCCCGCTCTGCGCAATCTCAGCTTCTGCGAGCTGTGAAACCCGGAGATTCGGATTGTGAGCGGGGGCGCTCTGCGGATTGGGGAGCGAAGTGGGCCTGGTGGATGCGCACGCGCGTGGTGGGACGGGGATCAATCGTGTTGTGCTTTTGCTGCGGACTCGGGGACTGTGCTGGCCCGGCCTGGCCTGGAACGGGCGCTGGCGCGAGACTGGGGACCCAAAAAGATCAGATGAACTTTGGGCCAAGACAAGAGAGCTCGCGTCCCTGCGTGCAGTGAGTGGATGTCGTGCAGTGGATTGTGCTTTGGAAATTGTCAACTTGTCCAGAAAGGTTGGAAACAAGATTGACCCGAATTTGGCCTGAAATGAACGAGGTGGAGCCTGACGGTGGGTGGTCAGCCGAGTATGTGGACTGCAGCAGCAGCACACGAGAAGTGGCAGATTGACTGACGGATTGGGATTGGTTTTTAATTGGTCGACTGATTGACGACAGACTGGCGAACGGACAGACTGACTAAGTGAGGTTAGGAATTTATTTAGTGGTCAACAGAAGTGATGTGATGTGCTGTGACGTTCGGAAGGAGGATATGTGGCCACAGAAACGACTCTAAGGATACTGACACACACACACACACATACAAGAACACCATCGAGATGACCCGTAGAAATGAATGGAAGAAAGTAGAGAAGAGGCTTGCCACCCGGTCAGAAAGAGAGAAAGTCAATCCATGGGAGACAGGCAGAGCGTCAAAACCCAGGACCTGAAAATCCGTCTGGAATCGATCCCATCCACTCAAGTCCATCGCCCACTTCAGACGATGCAACCTGCAGCATGCAACCCCTGACCGACCGGCCGTGACCAGCCAGCCAAGTACGCTCGATCCCACTGGGGCAAGAATGAATAGCAATAATAATGATGATAATAATAATAATATTAATAATAGTAATAAACATAATAATAACATGCCCGATGTCCAGGTACTTGTGGTCTGCCATGCGCATCGCCTCACACCATCCCAGCAGAGAGGACAGGGTCTCGTGTGTCGAGTTTTGCCGCCGTCTTGGTGCTGCGTAACGACTGGCCCAGCGAGTTCCGTCGCCAGACCTACGTCCAACACAACACAAAACAAGTCATGAGCACGAGCACGAGCACGGACAAAAGTACCTACCATCCACACACGGTAGGGCTGAGACCCGGCGCACATGCAAGTGTTGGCAGTGAACCTGTGTTGTACTACTTCATGATATATACCTATATATCTATCTATCTACATATATATATTTAGACTCACATGTGTACATTGCTTGCAGCTGCAACCCACTCCGTCTGACCTGTTCGCATGTCTGCGGGCAGCCGTTCGTCCCAGCCGCACCCAGCCAGCCTGTTG
The DNA here is from genome assembly GCA_001447215.1 of Diaporthe aspalathi. NCBI lineage: Eukaryota > Fungi > Ascomycota > Sordariomycetes > Diaporthales > Diaporthaceae > Diaporthe > Diaporthe aspalathi. Next base: position 20,194 of record LJJS01001200.1, read on the forward strand.
ACCATGCAGAGAACTACCCAACAGGTGTGTGGCCTAACTGGGCTAGTATCTAGGAACCAAGCCAATCATCAATCGTCAATAAAGAATTGCAGCAACAGCAAGGCGGAGAGAGCATCGCTCGCCGTGGCTTGTCGCTCGGGTCCGGTGGATGGCCGGCGTAACGCGGTCCCGAGGTCCTCACCACTCACTCACTCACTAATCAGTCTCTCTCACACGTGTACATACATACTTGGGAGGTTGTTCTTTGAGGCCTACATGCAAACAAAAGTCGTTTCGACCTTTCAAATAAACATGAGACCTCGTCTCGAGTACGTGTAAATCAGGTGGTTGCCGGGGCCAGGCCTGCAGGGCCTAGGGGTCCAGGTTCCAAATATAAGGGTCCGCCAATCTCAGGGGCCCACCAACGATACCAACAATACCAATCTTGGTGGTGCCAACCTTGATAGAATAATAAATCACACCGATACCACAGTGGGGAGGGGGCGTACTTTCATCAGATCAGGGTCCGGGTTGTGTCAGTCGTCCGCCACTCAGGCCCACCCCCACGTCTGCCGGGCCGAGACAACAAACATAAGCCAGAGGAATCTCCTCGGGAGAATAAGGTGATACATATCAGTGTACAATCATGGTGTAAAGTAGAGCATTCTAGATGCCCAAAGCTTCGGCGCGACCCTGACTGTCCTCCCAATATTCATCCACGCCCGCGAGAAAAATCTGCTGCAGCCTCGGCGAGAAAGCCGCTTGTAACTATTACCCCGTCTCCTCCTCCGCTTCCCTCCACGTGCAAGTGTCCCTCCCATACCTGTGGACAGTAACTTCGTCAGTGGTGTTGTTCCAAAACTTTAATCTCAATTACATGCAGGCATGATGGATGGAAAGACAAATCAAATTTTCGCGAAGCAGCCCAACTCCAAGCGCGTTGAACTGCCTGTCTCCCGTGCCATCCATTCATCCTTTTGTCTTTCTTAGCGCACAACTTACTCTCATTGACTGGTCAACGGACCTCTGGGTTTGCGCCATAACTGGCGACTCTGCCCGAAGACTCGAAAGATTGGCATCGAACTGCCTCACCGGCAAGTCGAGCAGAGACACAGAGAGGGATCAATTGTGCCCTACACCCACCGAGGTGTGCCACTTTCTCACCACCGGCCTCTATGCGGGAACTTGGGCACATCTAAAGACCCAAGGCTCCATCGGTGTGTATGTGTGTGAGCCGGTGACGCCGCGGTCCGTCCTCCTCGAGCCAGCGAACCTTTTGCGGACACAGTTCGGTCAACACCCCGCAGACCAGGGCCGCACAAGGCTCCATTCAAGCTTTTCCCAGCTCATGGGTAGCCTTGGACCCAGATTCCCGATGCCTTCGCTGCCCGTCTCTAGCGTGTAGTCCCCACGGGTGACCGAGTCAAAGCATGCAGCCCAGACCACTCAGGATTGTCGTCTGGACCGGGAATGCGTCGCCATGCATCGTGTTGACCCAACCCATCAAAGTCTCCTTCCGGAACGTTGAGCAGGCGGCTGGCCGTGCGTGTCCCGCCTGGGCATCTTTGCACCCTGAAAGGCCTGTGATCCGGACGATAACCGCGTCCATCCTCCGGGTGGAGCATGCCTAGCTCAACTGTCTCTGGAGCAGGGCGGCCTTCCTTCCTTTCCTACGCTATCCTCATCTCTGGACCCTTCGAGCCCTTGATGGAAAAGTTTAGCCGGCGCGAGGACCTGGTCAAGACGCAATGGGGCCGCCGCATCCGAGCTCGGCCGTAAAACTCGAGGAGAATGAGGGTTATGTGCCCGAGATATGGGTAAGTGTTTCTAACAGACACGTGGTTTCAACAAGAACATTGATCCACCACAGAAGAGAGGCTGATGGTCTCACAGACTTGGTATGTGCTCGGTATCTTGATCCTCGTGAGTGCCATCCTTTTCCTGCTACAGTTGCCTGACCCTTTGTGCCTGCCTCAGAATGCTCCATACATGTAATGTGTCGATTTGGGAACCGCACATCCGTCAACTGGTAGCAGGTGATTAACATGTACTAGATACTTCGCCATGTTGTCAGGCTCCGTACAGTCGGCATACGGGGCTACCAAGGGGACGACTATCTGTCAATTCTTGTATGTCATCCTGGCTTGACCTACTGGGCAAATATCGCGAGGCATTCCTGGGTGTTAACTCATCTCCCCCCTCCCCCCGGATAGTCCCTCTGTCTGTACACGGTCGATGCCACCATGGGCTATTTCGCCTACCATGCCGGGGGAAATATCGACGTGACAGCCTCGCAGGTGGACAGCCTCAGCGACGCCGACATCCGCGTCCTCGAGATGGGCAGCAAGATGGAGTTTGTGACGTGGTACACATACCCGGGCTTCGTCTGGGTTCTCAAGTTTTGCATCCTCTTCTTTTACCGCCGCCTCACCCTCGGCCTCGCGAAGGAGCGCACCCTCCACCTCCTCTTCGTCTTCTGCGGCGTCACCTGGGCCGCCCTCATCGTGGCAGTGAGCTCAACCTGCCGGCCCTTCCGCGACAACTGGACCGTCCGCCCGCTCCCGGGCGACGAGTGCATCTTCCGCGCGCAGAACTTCAAGGCCCTCGCCGCCCTCAACATCTCCACCGACGCCGCCATCCTGACCATCCCGGCGCCCCTGGTCTGGCGCCTGCGCATCCCGCTGTGGAAGCGCGCCGGCGTCACCCTCCTGCTCTGCGGCGGGCTCTTCGTCATCTCCGCCGCCATCATCCGCGCCGCCCTGACGCTGACCGGCACGCCCAGCGTCCTCAACATCAACCTCTGGGGCTACCGCGAGACGGTGATCGCGCTGCTCGCCGTCACCGCCCCGGTCCTGAGCCCGCTGTTCCGGCCTGGCTTCTGGCGGCGCGGGGTGTACGTCGGCCGGCCGGTGGACGAGCAGCAGCGTGATGCCGAGGAGGAGATCGCGGGGATGGAGAGGAGACGGAGGAGGGTGCTGAGAGGCAGCTGGTTCTTCGGGAGCAGCCTGTTGCACAGCTCGTTTCTGACGATCAAGTCGAGCGTGAAGTCGACAGTGTTCACCACGAGAACGAGAGCTGCAGAGCCAGACCCTGAGATGGCCGAGGTATCGGCAGGGACACAGAACATGTTGTCCCCTTCGGCTCAACAACCTACCGCCGTGCAGCCGGTCCAGAAGCCTGAGGCTCATGAACATGAACGGGAGCTTGCTGCAAGAGAAACTGCCCAATCGAAACAAGATGTGCCACCTCAGGCAGATGTGGGCTGAGGGAATCCTGGGAAGAGGCTGGGGCAATTCCGTCTGTGGGGCACCTTTCGATCACATCTTGCTGCCTACCGCCATCTGTTTCCACTGGGCACTTTTCCCGACCTACTACATACTGTTTACGCCAGAGGAGACAAAAGAAAGAAGGTGCGGAAGAGCAGCGGCTGGATAATAACCTCTTCGGGGAAATACAGCCATATAATATTCCTAATGCATTCTGATTGGCCTCTTATGATCATGAAGCTATACGTAACCCAGCTCAGCTTTTGCGGAAGCAAAGGGCCGGCGAGCATTCATGCATAACTCAACACTGAATTTATTCATAACTTGATCCGATTGCGCGATCGGTTCTGCTCCAAGCCATATTTAAGCGCTGACCTAGCTCGGCACTGCCGTCCGCGGGTATTAATACAGAGCCGAAGGCGATCCACCCTCGGAACTTCAGAAACTATAGAATTACAAACCGGGAAACCCATCAACACCATCAACGTGACCTTGGACAAGCGCATAGCACCCGTCATGGCTCCACGAATCGTTTCGATCAGAGCATTTAGACCTGCAAGCCCTCGAGGACTACAGGTCTCTCCGAGCTGGAAACCCCGGTGTCAGCGATCTGCTGCCATGAGTCAACTCGGTCAGCCCCTGACTACCTGTTGCCCCTCACCGGCAAGAATACATAGCACTTCAGGGTCGACGGGTCTAAGTGATTCATGAGCGCAAACGACTGACCATGCCCGTGCTGTCGCAGGCTCTCGCTCGGAAGACCACACAGCACCCAAGCCAGTCAACTTCGGAGTCGTCGTCTTCCCGGCCTTCCAGCAGCTGGACGTGTTCGGGCCCCTGGACGCCCTCAGCCTCCTCTCGCGCTCCCACAAGATGAACCTGTACACCATCGCCGCCACGCTGGACCCGGTCTCAACAAAAGTACCCATCGCCGCCCAAGGAGGCGGCGACGGCGCCACCCGGCCTCAACCACCGCCGGCAACGCAGTCGCCCAGCTTCGGGACGGCCATCCTCCCGACGCACACCTTCGCGACGGCACCCCAGCTGGACGTCCTCCTCGTCCCAGGCGGCCAGGGCACACGCGCCGCGCAGTCCCCCGCCATAACGGCCTCGGTCGACTTCATCCGGCGCCGGCTCCCCTCCCTGCAGTACCTCATCACGGTGTGCACGGGGTCCGCGCTCGCGGCCCGGGCGGGGGCCCTGGACGGCCGGCGCGCGACGACCAACAAGCTGGCGTGGGACGCCACGACGGCGCTGGGGCCCCGGGTGGACTGGGTCCGCCGCGCGCGCTGGGTGGCCGACGGGAACGTCTGGACGTCGTCGGGCATCAGCGCCGGGGTCGATGTCACTTTTGCGTGGATCGCGCATGTCTATGGGGAGGATGTCGCCGGGGCCATTGCCCGGCGGATGGAGTATACGCGCGTTACGGACCCAGATAATGACCCCTTTGCAGAGCCGCTGAATTGAGTTCGCGGATTCTGGTTTCTCCCGCCCTCCCCCCTCCCCCCATGCTGGACATCCAACGTGTGGAGCAGACGAAACTCATGTGTATATCTGCCGTTGTTCTTGAATGCCTAGCCCTGTGGGTTGGAGTTACACTGCATATAGAATCCCTGCCTCGATTTGCACTAGGGATCACTGTCATTAATCTGAGTTTCATAAAATTCTGTATCGCGGTGAGTACGTCAGTAAGTGCCTACCTAGGTAACGTTGAAAGTAGCGACCTAGGTACAGTAACTAAAACGCCTGCAATAGGCGGTCCAGGAAACAACGTATTCGAGCTACTTAGCCGTGATTAACCAGCACATTAGACCCTTGCTTCGTCAAACTCACAATACGTCCTTGAGGAGAGCGTAGCGGCTGGAAATGGATTCTGAAAGCCTTCCAGCACCAAATTATACAAACAGACGCTGTACCAGCCCATCAGCTCCGTGTGTGTATGCCAATTCGTTCCACCTTGCTCACGGAAACTGAATACCTAGGTAGCCTACGAGCCTTGCGGTCAACTCGTGCAGATCGTAACATTCCAAGTCAGACTCCATTACAAAGACTGCACAGTGCTTGGGCCTCACCAATGAGCGCATAATATGTTGTTATTGACAGGATCAAGATAAGTATTTACATGAATCAACAGCTAGTCACCCATTATCCAACGTGTTCAATGTTCCCAGGAATTCAACACTGCAGGCGATCGATCCAACCGCATTTTGTGTCGCAACTCAGAGTCTTCGGGGGTGAGCGGCACAGCGCGAACCAGATAGTAAGCTTAGGGAGTCGCACCCGAGACTTATCGCACGCTGATGGTGTAAGAAGACGTGGTCATGACGGCGTTGGAGCCGCTGAAAGGCTCGGTGCCGGCCTGCAGCGAGGTGATCCAGAGCGAGTTCGACAGGCCCTGGCTGCTGACCAAGTACTTGAAGAAGGCGTTGAGGTCGCCCGAGAAGTTGGTGATGGTCGAGTCGGCGACGAAGGAGTAGACGGTGGTGTCGCCGTTGGGGCCCCGGTAGATCTTCCAGCTATGGCCCGCGATGGTGGCCGTCGCGAGAGGGGTCGTCCCCGTGCTGGAGATGGGGGCGGCGCCGCCGTAGGCGGCCAGCCAAACCATGATCTCGTACTTGTTGGTGCCACCGGAGGTGCTCGAGAGCCACAGGTCGTAGGCGACGTCTGCGACGATGGAGGAGCCGGTGTAACTAGAGCGTGCCATGGTTAGTTCTTTGTGCCGTATCAAAGTGGAATGATTCAACCATAAACTGCCAGGAGGCCGGTGATGACTCGGGACTACACGTACCCCCACTTCCAAACCGAGTTGATGCTCGAGACAGAGCTGAGCTGCCTGTTCACTTTTTCAAGAGCGACGTTGGAGTACGACTTGACGGACCCCTGCCCACCGGCCCAGCTCCACGAGGTGGACCAGGACGCAGTGTTGCTCTGCAGGTCGTTGAAGGTGGTGCACTGCGACCCGGAGGAGGCGGCACTGGCGCCCCAGTTGTTGTGGTAGAACGTGTAAGGGCCAGCAGTCTGGGATCCCCAGTTGCCACAGAACGTAGTTGCGCGCTTCTCAAGGGCCGAGTCGACGCGGGACGCCCCGGCCTCGAGTGTCGGTGTTGGGGCCGCAATGACGGATGAGGCCGCCAGCAGGACGCTGGATAATGCTGCGTTGAACTTCATGGTGATTGGTCGGGGGGGGGTAAGGCTGGTGAACTGAAGAGCTGAGGGGAACAGGGAGCTTGGCGGGTGGTGAGAAGGCAGGAGAACACCTCTAGATATGGTCTGAAGTCTATCGAGGATGACGAGAAGGGCAATGATCAGCTCGACGGAAAAGTCTCGAATATTTATGAATACTCCAGGCTACGGTGAGATTCCACCTACGAGATTGCGTCTCAGGGACTATTCCGGACCAACGTTCCCTTCTGTCTTAGTGCAACACAGCAACTCGTCCACAGCCTCAGCAATAGTAGGTCACATCTCCGTGGTGTGGATCACTTTGCCTGAGCGTGGCCATCCGACGGCAATTTCCAGGAGTCCGCAATGCCCCAAAATGCTTGTCTAGGCCGAGGCTGTTTACAGAGTTAAGCTTAAGAGTGGATCGACGGCACTTCGGTTACAGCCGAAAACAAGCCAGGCCCTCGTCGACTTAGGACGTGCGCGGTGTCCACAGTGGTGGCTAGGTAGTCAGGCTGTCAGGGGGCTCAATAGTTGATGGATACGCAGACTTCACACGATACAGCAGGCCGGCTGTCACATAACCCCTGATTCCGCAATCCAGGATGACCATGAAAGCGTGCCCGGCAGAGATTCAGGGTTAACCTCGATACAGACTACGGACGCCCACTTCCGGTTGGAGTGAGCCTCTGGGAAAACCCACCAACCAGGTGTGATGCACTGCGCGGCCCCTGACTCACGCGACGCACGGCAGTGCAATGCGGAGGGGAAACAGGAAACAAAAAGAAGTGTTGTGTAGTATTGCACAAGCTCGGCATTCGATGTCTATCACAATTGAGTTGGGCTCCTAAACCTTCGCGGGTGGTGCGAGATCCTCCGGTTGCCACCGGAATTTACAACGGCATTGGGAGCTGGGACGCCCTAAAGACCGACGACAAGCGTGTTTATCACGCCTTTGGATCCCTCCTCCGACCCATCAAGTATGTGTCGTGTCAGAATGTGGCATCGCTTGATTGCCCACTGAGCGCCGTAGTCTCTGATCCGGCCGCGCTCTGTACAGGTCACTTGCTTGCGCTCTCATTTTGCTTTGGGGTCATAATTCTTCTGTCTCCCTCTATATTGTTTTTATAAGAAACATAGTACACAGACATTTAGCGCCCAGAAAAGATGTCTCTTCACCTGCATTGACAAGCATTGAATCGCCCCCAAACCAGTTGCAAATTCAGCAAGCAATCATAGATTTCAGAGATGGCCGCCGGACGGTGGCGGCCTCCCCCCCTAACTTGTAAATGCATACAACCTATTAGAACTCCTTGAATGATGACCTTCATGCCAGGACAAAGTACCGAAACCCTGCATGCAGGGCGAGGAAACAAAGTCATGGACGTTTAAATTAGTGTTTCAGACGAAGCCTCTTTTGGCGCGAGAGCACCATCACGTTTTTAATTGAAAAGGCTCTCAAAGCTCGGGAGGCAAGAGCTGCCACGGCAGAAGATATGACCAAGTGGGGACGCGGATGTGCAGCCTTGCAGTAGGAACAAGTAGGCACTGTTCTACTTCCCATGGATCTCCTGTCTATAATGTTCAACGGGTTTGCGAAAGGACTTGTGGCAAGAATTCCTCTGTCATATAAAGAACCTGCACATTGGCTCCCTTCGGTAGGTCATACTGTTTGCTTGACTGTAGCTAGTCTGGTGCGAATGACGAGCCGGCACTTAAGTATGCATTCCAAGGTTCGGTTCTGTTTGATGCGAGGCATACAGAACCGAGCGAGCCAGGAGGACCGCGTCCTGCCTGTGGCTAACCTGCATGCAGGCAACTACGTTAACTCGCAAGCTGCGCAGGATCCAAAGATAGCTGGAGGTTATCACAAACACCTCCTCCGCGTGAGAGGAACAGCTTCTGCTGTCGCGTGGATCTTCTGTAGTGCGCACTCTAAAGGATTCAGACTATCTATGCCTCTCCAGCTAGGTACCTAGGTACCTACCTAGGTAGGTAGCTAGCTCATCACGTCGTGGTCGGGCTTGGTTGGGGACCAGTTTGTCCAAGCGTGACTACGTTTGTTTGCCATGTCTGGATACCTAGGTAGCGTATCCGCTGCATGGTATATTGTATAACCAAGCCCTTGAAACTACGTTTCCCGGGGAGCGGATTTTACCCCAGACACTTGCACAAAAGTTCAGCACTGACGAAGAAGAAAAAGGTCAAAGCAGCTCATTTTCATTTCTCCGCCATGCTAGAGCACTCAAGGCCCAATGTAAAATGCAACAGGTGTCTCGTGGTATCTATCTGAGGCCAAAAGGAAAGTGGCGCCGATGCTTCAGATTCGAGGCCACCTTTCAACGTTTGAAATTCCTAAATGTGCCGCCAGAGCGGGACGATTCCATACCCCCCTCCCCAATGCATTTCAACACCAAACGAAGAAGATCTGCTCGATGTAAGACCAGCCCGGATGTAGGAGGGCCAGCCAAATGCTGTCAAAAATCAATGCCGGACGCCATGCTCGCATTGACCGCAACAATGGGGAGCTCTCATTAAACAACCGCCATGTCCATGAGATCGTTCACGTTGAAACGTATGCGTGCGCCTCACTAAGGACGGGCTGAATCTGCAGACTGCCGAACAAATCAAGACGCCGGGGTGTTTGCGTGCCCTTCGATGGGCCCCATCTCACTCATATCATCGGGGCTCCGTCATCTCAATTCCAGTGGCGCACCCGCCACGAGAGCCCCCATTCCAGGATATTTGAGCGGTTCAAAAAAGAAGATCGATGAGCCAGGGAGTTGCGGGCAAGACGGCTACTTTGACTCCTCAGGCTGGGGTCCAGAGCTGGGCCTCGGACCAGACTGCGGTCCGGGTGTCACTGACGGGCTAGCCTGTTGCAAGCTCTGGCGGACACTCGGTGGCAATTCAGAGGGGATATCCTCGTTGTCCTCGTCAGAGTCTTCGGACTCCGAGTCAGTGTCATCCAGTGCCATTGGCTCCTCAGCAGTCCCTTGGCCTCTAGCACTGAAAGATGAGATGGGCCTGGCACCGGCACCGGCTGGCAGCGTGGGATCCATAGTCGCAGCAGGGGCCGCGGCACCGCCAGAGAGACCGCCCATTTCGGAGTAGGCCACTCGCTTGCTCTCGGAAGAGATTTCGTGGCCGGAGAATCGCCGCTTGTTGCCTGCGTGCGCTGATGCATCCGTGGCTGCGAGTCCACCCACGGCTGATCCAGGTACAGGCGTGGTAGAGGGCGGTGCGCTCATCGGGGCAGGTGGGGAAGGAGCCACACCAGCATGAGCACCAGGACGATTAACACTCGACCACCCGACACCGGATCCGCCGTTCGAAGCACGGGCAATGAGGACGGGCGGGCGGGAAGGCGTAGAGGCGACGGGATGTGGAGGCCGTCCCGGGTTGGGGCCAGCGATCCCAATGTCTGCTGCCAACTCGGCGGCCGTCCTGTACTGCATACGATCTCTCTCAGCTTGGATTTCGGCCTTCGTCCTTCGCATGCGGAGCCGGACACCATACTTCTTGCGTATCAAGGACTGCTTTGTACCGAACGAGTTGGCGAGCCCATCGAGCCGCGTCTTCTTCTCGGCCGGGTCGGCGATCTCGCTAGCCTGTCGGAAACGCTCGGCGTAGGTGAGCTCTGCCAGCCTGAGCTCCTCCTGCATGGCCGTCAGCTGCTCGGGCGAAAGGTGTGCGTAGGGGTCGGCGACGGTGCCGGCTTGAGTGTGCAGCCCCGGCGTCCCCCTGCGAGGGCCGCCTCCCGAAGAAGAGGGCGGAGCGACAGCCTGCGTCGATGCGGGTGTGGACAGCGGGGTGAGCATAGGTGCAGATCTCGATGACGGGGCTGACGCCGGAGTCATGGGTGCGGTCTGCATCCCCTTGCGCGTGGCCGGCGTCGACGCAGTCGGCACCGGCGGCCCCTTCAAGGGGTCGGGGAAATCACCGCAAATTTTGTTGGAATTGTGATACTGAACGCCCATGATAGTGGTGAAGCCTTGGCCACAGTGCTGACAAGAGAACTTGTAACCGCCCGGTGCGGCTGGCGAGCGCGTGCAGATCTTATCATTCACATGGTGCTCAAAGGCAGAGCGGTGGACGAATTTGCGAAAGCACAACTTGCAGTACATGACGGGTGCCGTGGATGCGCTAGGGTTGGGGTCAGGTTGGGTGCTCTGCGGGTGATGCACCGGCTGAGGAGTCAGCTGTTGACGAACATGGGAGGGCATGGCAAGCTGACGTTGGGCCGGAGGCTGGGTCGCCACTGGGTCGTCGTCCTCGCCCACAACATCACTGGGCTCGTATCCGAGACGCTCAGCTCGAGCGAGTGCATTGATGAGACGCTTGGCGTCGATGGACTTGAGGCGAAGCTCAAGGGCCGCGTCGAGAAACGAGTCGCTGGCCTTGGAGAGCAAGCGTGAGGCCACGGCGTCGATATCGGCAGTGGTCATGATGTCCGCAATTTCGGCCCTTGCGGAAGAAACCATAGCTTTACCGAACTCGCTGACCCCGCGTTGGATGGCTGCGGGGGTAGCATGGTGTATACTGGCGTTGAGCTATGGTGGAAAGTGGTCAGTCAGGCGATTGTCTCCGAGTGGCAAGTGGGTGTGGACGGGCAAGAAGATGGAGCGGGGCGGGGCGGGGAAGAGATCGAGAGCAGGGAGAGAGGGAGCACGAGAATGTGAGGATAGTGAAGTGAGCGTGAGAGCAATACGGCATGAGATAAAGGGTCTCAGACTCACGACGAAGGAATGGTGGAATTCGGAGCCGAGCAGGCACTTCTCCCAGTTGTCACGCACAGCGCGTCTCACAGCCTCAGGGATGGCCTGCTGTATTCCGTACGTGATCCTCGTCTTGTCATCGAGGAACTTTGGATCCGTATGGACGTGCTGCCGCCCAGGCGAAGGGAAACCCACGGAGGGGGATGGCGCAGGGGCGCTGGGGGCTGGGGCCGGGGGCGGAACGGGGCCCGATGCTGGGACCGGGGCGACTACGTGCTTCCAGTGTGCCTGGGTAGTCTGGACGCGCCGGAAGGGGTTGTTCAGGTAATGCGAAGCGTTGGTGACAGGGAGAGGCGGTGGCTGGCCCAATGCCAGGGGCGGGCGGCTGGTAGCAGGAGACCCGCGCAGCGGAACGGGAGGTGATGGCAGCGCAGGTGAGTGATGAGGAGTATTGCTGCGGCTGTTGGACGTTAGTCCGAGGCGGGCGCCAAGGCCATTGACGGAAGGAGACGCCGACGACGCCGGGCTTGCCACGGCGGCGGGCGGTGCAGCCGCAGCTGCGGCCGCAGCTGCAGGGGCGGCGGGTTGAATGTCCGAGACTATGCGCGGAGGCAAGTCAGGAGATGGCGACGCGGTTGCCGAAGTAGAGGCTGAGCCGGCGCTGGGGACACGGCCAGGACCAGGACCAGGACCGTTGTCCTGGGCAGGCTGTTTTTGGGGGTCATCTGTGGCACTTGTGATGTTTGCTGTGTCGGTGATGTTTGCTGTATCGGTGATATTTGCAGTGTCGGTGATGTTGCCGTCGGCGCCGCCTTTTGCAGTCGCATCCGCAGCCCCATCCCCGGTAGTGGAAACCGAGGGCGGTTCCGGCACTGCTGACGGCGGCGGCTGGTCGACGTTGACCGCAGCCATGGTGTTGGCGACTGAAGTCTGACTGAGGCCAAGCCAGCCACTGCTGGCAGGGTGAGTTGACGTTGGCAGAGAACGTCTCTTCAGCCTCCTTTGTGATGAGGTCTCGACCTCACTCAAGTGGTCTGCAAGTCGCAGCAAACTGCTGATCGAGTTTGGGTTCTGCCTGGCCTTCACGCGAGCCCGAAACCTGAGGTCTTGGGCGGTGGTTAGCAAAGTCTGAAAAAGGACGGTTCTTGGCCGTTACGGACATGAACGCAACGATGAGACGCGATGGGTTGAGGTGAGGTGAGGTGAAGTGACTTTGCAGGCGACTGAGATGGGCAATGCTATGCGATGCGATGCGATGCGACGCAACGCAACAGGAAACTGTTTGTTTCCGTCAAGATTTGAGCACAATCTCTGCCACTGCAGATGAGATCACGTTGTGGTCCAAACCAGAGTCCACAGCCAGAGTCAGAGTCAAAGTCATGCAACCGCGATCGCAACCGCAGTTGCACTTGCAGCTGCAGCTGCCAGAGACGCGGCGACACACGATGATGTGATGAGATGCGATGCAGCCGACGCAGGCGCGCTTACCTTGGGTATCTCTTCCCTGCCCTTTTCTCTCGTCTCGTCTTCGTATTTGTTCTTTGGACAGGCAATTGCGCCACCACTTGCGCTGACAGTCAATCGCCAAAACCAATGCGGTGCGGGTCACAATTGTGCTTGCGCGTATGCTTGCTTGGATGCTTGCTTGGGTGCTTGCTTGGGTGCTTGCCAGTGTGCTTGCCAGTGTGCCGCCTATTTGCCAGGCTAATTAAGGGTTATTAAAGGAAACTGATATAAAAAGGGGGACGGAGGGGTAAGTTATAAGTAATTAGCCTTTATAGCACAGCTACTAAACGGTTTAAAAGTTTGATGAGCAGGCAAAAATGGCGCTAAACCCCTTGGCGCTAAGCTTAAAAAAGGAAAGTACAGCCTGTACAGGTCTGATCCCAAGTCAATATGCAACTCCATGGCCCACCCCAGTGTATCTTCCCCCGCCTGTGATTGGTCTAGGGCACGAAGGGCATGACGGGATTTTAAAGTACGTGGAAAAAGGAAGAATCAAAGTTGATGAATGCAATTCCACAAGAAAAAAAATAAAAAATTGAAGCTCAGTCCATCGCTGATCCATCCCTGGGACTTGCCACGTGCATTCATCAATCCTGAGTTGCTTTCCGGACGGTGCTGCTCCTTTTGCCCAGCCGGTCTACAGGTGCATTGAATTCAGCCCTGCTTCGACGAAAGTGTTGGACTGCTCTTCCAGATGAGAGCATTCTGGGGTTGTATGAAGTTTCCTCCTCGCGGTAAGGGAGCAAGGCACATGACTTCCACATGCACTACGCACGAAGACAGTCGAGCCAAACAAAAGATTGTGCAGCTTGGGTTCATTGGTTGTGGTAACGATTGCAATCACATTGTGGATAACTGGCAGTGAGCACGACTACCGGTAGCGTGAAATTTGAATGTCACATCAACGTGCAGCGAGGCCGTCGAGTCCGGGCTTCCGGCTCGGGGTGGACAGACCATGTCCGAAGTGGACTCGGCCCGGGCGCGACGGAAGACTCGGCAGTGCGGATGCTGCTCTGCACAAAGTGGAGGGAACCTGATCAGTCGAGCTGGGGGGCGAACAAGTCACTACACCTGGTACATGAGGTGCCTATGTACCTTGCCGCCACTCAAAGGCCCAGCGACGGTTGCAAGGCTGATGATGGTTGATCTCTTCCAAGGCCCAGGGTCCGGTCGCGTCAGGCCGGTCGCAAGCCACACTTCATGACGTTTTTGTCTGCCGCGCCACACGCCACATCCAAAACAACCCGTTCGGCACTCCGGTCCAGGCTGTTGTGTTTTATGGAGATGTACGCCCCCATGCGCGATGGTGATGCAAGCAGAAACGCATCTTGTGAGCTCCCATCCAGCGATATAACGAAGCAGCCTGGTTCTCAATGATTGTGCACCGCACCGCTGTCAAGAACAAGATGCGTCAACCCGCCCCGTCGCCAAGCTAAGTAGGTACTTACTTAAATACTTGGTAAGTAGGTAAGCAGTCAGGCAGGCGTTGGTTAATAGGTGGGGTGTACTTAGGTAGGCAGGGTAGCATAGCTGGTACCTTTACCTGCCCTGCCTGCTAAGCCACTCCGTCCTTCACAGCCTGCACGTCAGTTAAGTAGCAGCATCTGCTAATCTACTAGGCACCTGCGGGCAGTCACTGGCATTTGGGCGGACTGAGAGGGATCGTACGAGTACGAGTAACCAAGTCATTAGGCTCTTGTTGCCTCTGCCTTTTCAGCTGGCGCCGTCGGGTTGATAATCAGTCACTCTCGCTGCGCCCCAACCTTGGCGGCGCCCCGTCACACATCCTTCCTTGCAGGCATTGTCTTCTGACCCGAGCGACGAAGAATAAATAAATACTCTTGGGTCACGTCCCGCACGCATTCACCACACCATCTACGCCTTATATTTCTGTGAACTTTTGCTGCCTCCTCCCATACTTTTCGACATCCTCTTATTACCCGCTGGCCTCTGCTTGATCTGTCTTGCGCCAAACCAACCCGTTGTTTCCCTCCGTCGGAGCCGAGTAACCCCGCCAGCTCATCCATCCGGGCGTGGTTCGTGGCAGACGTCACACACACACACACTCACTCACACTCACACCATGTCATACGGGTACCCTCCCTACGGCCGTAAGCTCTCCCTTTCTCCCGGCAATCCTTCACAGCCAACACCAGACTAACCTCCCAACAGAACCGCCTCCTCAGGGCCAATGGGGCGCTCCTCCACCACCACCACAGGGCGGCTATGGTTACAACCAGGGACCACCACCCGCACACTCGCCATACCCTCAGCACCCGCCCTACGGCCAGCCCCCACCACATCAGGGCTATGGCGCGCCGCCTCCGGGTCCTCCGCCGTCTGAGCTCTACGGCTCACCTGCCCCGCCCCCATCCGGCGCACACGCCTACTTCCACCAGCAGCCACCCCCTCCCGGGCCACCGCCCGCCCAGTACGGAGCCCCGCCGGCCGCCCAGTATGGGGCACCACCGCCGCCTAGCTTCCCCACGCCGCCGTCCCCCGGCTACGGCCCGCCACAGCCCATCCAGTGGGACGCAAGGCCCACGGCCGACGCCCTGAGGAAGGCCATGAAGGGGTTCGGCACCGACGAGAAGGCGCTGATCCGCGAGCTGGCCGACAAGGACCCCTTCCAGATCCAGGCCATCAACGAGGCCTTCCAGCGCGGCCACCGCCGCGACCTCGTGGCCGACATCAGGAGCGAGACGTCGGGCTGGTTCGAGTACGGCCTCGTCGCCCTCGCCCGGGGCCCGCTCATGGCCGACGTCCACCTGCTGCACGACGCCATGTCCGGCCCGGGCACCAAGGAGCGCGCCCTTAACGACGTCCTCCTGGGCAGGAGCAACGCCGACATCAACGCCATCAAGGCTGCCTACCGCCAGGCCTTCCGCCGCGACCTCGTCGCCGCCGTCAAGGACGACCTCAGCCTCAAGACGGAGCGCCACTTCGAGATCGTCCTGAGCGCCCGCCGCGCCGAGGACTCGGCCCCGGTGGTCAAGGCCGACGTCGACCGCGACGTCGACGCCCTCTACGCCGCGACCGAGGGCAGGCTCGGCACCGACGAGATGCGCGTGTGCTCGATCCTGTCGTCGCGCAACGACGACCAGATCCGCGCCATCGCCCACGAGTACCGCCTGCGGTACGCGCGCGACCTCGAGGCCGTCATCCGCAGGGAGTTCTCGGGCCACATGGAGGACGCGCTGCTCTTCCAGCTGCGCCGGGGCCTCGACAGGTACATGCACCAGGCCATGCTCCTCGAGGACGCCATGGCCGGCCCCGGCACCAAGGACTACCTCCTCGTGTCGCGCGTCGTGCGCTCCCACTGGGACAGGGCCAACATGGCCAACGTCAAGGGCGCGTACGAGAAGCGCTACGGCAAGTCCCTCGCGAGGCGCGTCAAGGGGGAGACGAGCGGCGACTACGAGCGGCTCATGATCGCCTGTATCGGGGAGCGCTGATGCTCTTGGCCCGTCCATGCCAGGCTGGCTGGCTTTTTCATCCATCCATCCATCCACGGACTCCTTGTTGGTGCCTCCTAGTTACGATTTCTCCTATGGGTGTCTCTTAAAATGGGCTGATGAGACAATGATTGATGCGCGTCACTATTCCCCCTCTTGTACCTGCCTTCTCTTTCCTTGTTTCTGTCGCCCTACAAACCAACCTACTACTTCGATAAGAATGTAACACCATTAATGACCACACCCAAAACATATGTGCTTCTCCTGATGTGATATCGGCATCTTGTCTGCCGGCATTGCGAGGGGAGTAAAGAACGTGGCAGAAATCAAGCAGGTGCTGCAAGTGCCCGGGAGGAATAGCAAGAGATATATGTTGCATCTATGTGTTATGTACGAGTGTGTATTATACCGACAGTAAACTGTCTACCTGACATTCCGTGGTTTCTATGACATGCAAATATGCTGTATGTGCGAGGCCCCGGGGGAGGGGGAGGGGTGTTAATCTATCGAGGCCCAGAAGGCTGCCTGTCCAAATGAAGCCGCAATGGCGTCCTCCCAGCTCTTGGTGCGGCGTTGACGAAGGCCTCAGGCGGAGAGAAGACCAAACGAGCTGCCCCATGCCGCCTTCTATCGAGTTGCTGCTGATGCTTATTATTACACAATTACACATTACACATGTATAGCATTCTAGGCTGTATGTATGCAAATCCACCTCATGCGTCGTGATCATTAGTCTTCGTTATCAGGCTCGCCCCCGGCGACCTCAGCGTTGATGTAGGGACCAGGCCGTGCCAACAG
>LJJS01001200.1:37127-49539 GCA_001447215.1 Diaporthe aspalathi
CCCCCAATCAGCCCCTCCCTGGTAACGGATTGCCCGGTGGTGCTGTCGTCGCCGCATAGCAGAGGTCCAGGACTAGACGCGAGTTCCGTTCCATGCCGGGTATGTGGTGTGCCACTGCCCGTTGTCGTGCGAGGAACGGGTGGGGGTAGAGGCAGAGCTACTCGTCACGGAGCTGGTGCTCGTCACCAAGGTCGAGAGCGTCGGGATCTGGCCGGTCGGCGCGTAGGGCGGAGGGGAGAATGCACTCGGAGTTGGGTATGGCGGTGGCGGGGAGGAGGGGCCAATGTAAGTGGCGGAGATGGTGGTCTTGGATGCGGTTTCTGACGTCGAGGACTGTGAAGGAGAAGACGCAGAGATTGTGGTAGACGTGCTGCCGGTTGAAGTTGAGCTGAGTGAGGATGTGGTCGAGGGCGTGGTCGAGGATGAGGTGGCAGACGTCAGGACGGTGGTGGGAGGCGCAATACTTGACGATGTCTGTGAGGCGCTCGAGGAGGGAGGGAGAGCGCTGGTTGAGGACGCCTCATCTGTCACGGTTTGTGTGGTGACGATGGTGACGGGAGCGGTTGCCGTGACCGTCGTTGGCGACTCGGGCGGCACGACTGAGATATGGGTCTGCGTGACCGTCTTGGTGGTATCTTTTGCAGTTGCGGTGGCGGTGACGGTCACCTCATTCGTTTCCGTCGGCGACGAAGTGACCGTGTGCACGACGGTGGTGGTGCTCCCCTCCCCCGTTGTCGCCGGGCTGCCCCCGTCGATTGGCACGATCGAGTAGCTCGCCGGGCCCCGCGGCCGTAGGGCGTGAAATCTGCCTGGCTGGGGCTGCTGGTCTTGTTGTCGATTGGCGGACAGGGGAAGGCATTCTGAAGGACTGTAGAGGGCAGACAGAGCCATGGCAAGGAGCGGCGCGGGCAGGCCGAGGAGACGCATCTTGAAAGGTTGGAAAGACAACAACAACAACAAACAGAAAGGATCGACTGAGAATGGAGCTCGGGCCTTGACTTCGATGCTTGTGCGATAACAATACACTGTCGATTGTTACTTGACAGAGAGGCAGCGAAGTGGAGACGATGAAAAAGGAAGACACGGAACAGTGAGGGAACAAACCGTAATGCCAGGGGATGAGAGGGCTTTGCAGCCCTTATTTGGCGCGGGCCGTGCTGCCTGCTTTCCTGCATGTGCATGTCACGGAAGCGCCTGGCCATTGTTTGGTGGTGTCAGGCGCTGGGGTCGTTGGAAAAGGCGGTGGTTGGGAGACGCGAATCCCAAGGAGATGGATGGAACTTGGACGTGAGGCAGTTCGCGATGTGCACTACCAATTGAGTGCAGTGCGGGGGGGGATGGGGGGGATGGGGGGATTTGGAGAGGGCACTCGAGGGGCTGGGTCCGAGGCAATAAGGCCCCCACTGCGACGTCGGCAGGGGTCTTGCGCCTCCTGATTGGTCCTCATCGCCACAACACCATCAGGAACATGTTTGGTCAGCGGGCCATTCCGAGCAACACCAGCCTCCGCCGTTCTTTTGGTCTGTCTCAGCCTGCAGTAGGGCAGGGCTGCTTCGATGTTCCTGCTTTTGTTTTTGCCCTCCTGTCCTCGTTGAAGAACTCCAGATCTCTAAGGGAGGACAACGAGCAAACTTGTCCAAAGTGAGTCCGTATTCTTCTGTACACTGATTCAAAGCACAAGCATCACGGTCCAACGGCTGGCCGGAGGAGCGGGAAAACGAAGGTGTTAGACATCATCTCACATGCTCAACTGACTCTGCCAATATCATGCCATGCTGGTCCAGCTGTACCCATTCCCTACAAGTTGTCCAAGATGAGCTGGACCTCATTATCTGCGTCCTCGATTATGTGCTCCGGCGCATACCGCGGCTTCCATCCGATCTTGCTGCCATGCTCCGCAGTGAAAGTGCACCTGGGTTAAATGGTCCGTCAGCTCTCAAGCAGAAACATGTCCAACCCCCCCCCCAAGGACAAACTTACTGCCCTCCGATCTGCACCCTCACAAACCCGGCGGGGCACCCCAGCGCCTGGCCCATCTGCTCCAGGATGCTCTCGTTCGCCGGCACCACCGAGTCGTCACCGATGATGTTCCTCTTGGCCAGCGCCGCCGCCATTGCCGTGTACAGGTCATCCCAGGCCACTCTCCCCGGAGACGCCAGGAAGTACCCGTCCCTTCCGTGACCCACCTCCCTGCCGGCTAGGATCGCCCTCAGGATGTCGAGATAGAGGGTCGTGTTGTCCAGGACGTGGCAGACGGGCCACATCGGGCGGCCCTCGTCCACCTTTTACACCCTCCTCATGGCCCGCGCTGCCTTGACGATCGCAACTGTCTGGATCGAGATGGTGTTGCCGAAGCCCTCGCCCCTCCCGTAGACGATACACGGCGCGAAGATGTAGCTGCGCACGCCGTGCTTCTCGGCCTCCTCGATGACGGTGTTGTTGGTTACAACGGCCTCACGACGCGAGGTCAGTTTACTGGGCAATGCCAACCCTCGGGAGCGCGGTGCCTTCCTCCCGACCAAGGCTTGTTCACACTCACCGACTTCATCAACTCAAACGGTGCCCTGTCCACCTGGGCCTTCTGAACGGAGTAGAGCCCTGGGTCCGTGTCCAGCAATGGTGCATCAGTCGGTGCGCCGGCGTGGGACGAAAACAACTTGGCACCGGTGGTCTGTTCATTGAACCTCGTCAGCCCAATTGCCGTTGACCTTGGCAATGGAACGAACAGCTCATAAAGAACCACCTGGGCACCGCACTCACATGTAGAAAGTGTACCTCCTGTCCCGTCGCCTTCTTCACCTCCGCCAGAGCCTTGATAAAATTCACCTGTGCCTCGCTCCTAATGGGATCGATCAGGTAGTACGCGATGGTGATCCCGTTGGCCACGACCGCCTCCCGCACAGCGGCCTCGTCCGTGGCGTTGAAGGCCAGGGGCTCGGCGCCGTACCGCTGCTTGACTGCCACTGCCTGCGCGTCCGTCCGCACGAGCGCGTAGAGCTTGTCGTACGGAGGGAGGCCGCCATCCTTCCACCGGGCGAGGAGCGTCCCGCCCAGGTAGCCCGAGGCACCGGTGATGAGGATCCTGTGGGACGACATAGGGGCTGTCTTGTTCGATCCGCTCTCTTGCAACTACTTAGTCTTGGGTAAAATGCGAGAGTATGACCTAGCATGCAAGTATGCGCTTCTGAGGTTGTCGGAAGGGTATTTATATACTGAGACTCGGTGCTGTTTTGGCAAGCCACACACTTCGGAGGAGTGGTATAAACAACCAGTGGTGATGATGCGGAGGAGCTTCCGTCCCGCAGCGGCCAAAAGCGGGGCCGTGATTCACAAGCTGCACTCGTCCGACCGAACGGAGGCCGCGTGCGCATCTTTCTGTCATCCCGCAGTGTTCCTCAGAAAGAAAAGAAGCAGTGCGGGATAATCTATTCTCCTGCTCCTTCCTCGGTCAAATGCGGAATTGCCAATAACGGCAAGTCGCCGAAGTTTGCGCTTCATCCCGGGCGGGCAAACATATGCTTCCACCAGACCTCCGTAGGATGATTATACGTCCGCGGGGCCAAATCTACCATCAAATCTCGTCATAAGTAGAAATACAGCAGAGCTTTGCTTTCTTAGGAATCCCATATAGTGGATCTCGTACCTAGGTATGTTCCTCATTCCTGCATAAACTCGCAGTGATCCCGTGCTGCCCCGATACCTTCGAGGCAAGCAGCCATACCTACCTCGACAGTTTCCTAGTCATCACATAGTGATGCTTGCTCACTGTTTGAGTGTGTACAGAACCACTTGCATCAGTTGTCATGATGCTTTCTGTACAGTTGGTGATTGTGTATGTAAATACTGACGTATCCTATAGAACTCCACGGTAAGGCGTCCCCGGCCTTCACACAAGGTAAATCCCCCCCTTTCCCTGACCGAGCTGGCCCTCCCTGCCAAGCCTATCCAGCTCATCCTTGAACCTCTGCACCACCGCCCTCCCATACCTAGCAGCCTCCTCTGGCGTCGGCTCTCCGGAGGGCGGCGGCATCTTGCTGGCTTCTGCCCTCAACCATGGGATCTCCATGGCCCCCTCGGTGTTCTTCGCGAGGTTGACCAGCTCCTCGACGTCGCTGTCCCGGTAGGCCCCGCCGATCAGGAGGGCCTGCGGCGGGCGAGACCAGTTGCCGCTGCCCAGCGTGCTGGAGGGGTCCGGTGGTGTGGTCCCCTTGAGGATGAAGGGGAGCTCGTCCTTGATTGAGCCCGCGAGCGTCATGTGAATTACTGTAGTTGGATGTGTCCCGTGTCAGCTCCATGGGGTCTTGAACGTAGGTGCATGGGAAAAGGAGATGAACCGGGTGGGCGTGGGGGTGGGGAGGCGCTCACTCTCATACTCTGGCTTCATGAGTTCGATGACCTGGCCCGCGATGGCGTTCGTGCGGCCGGTCGCCAGGATGGGGATGGATGTTTCAGTCATGGTGGGCTGGTGGAGAGCACTGTTCGATGTTACGTGCGGTTATTGTTGGATTGTTTGCAAGTGCTGGCCAGACTGCTTGAAGTCGAGATACATATCAATCCACACGTATGTGTGAACTCATCAATGCGTCCGGAGGATCTCGAACAAGTCCGAGCACTACTTCCCGATCATTGGTTATTAATTAGTCAGTCGGCGGGACACTGGTGCCATGACCGTGCCGTTGCGGCCGACGGTGCTCCCGTCTCATCCCTGATAGACTCTAGTTCGCCTTGAATGTGAATGTCGGGCGCGATACGGGCTCAAGCTGATTCCGTCCCGCGCGCGTTGGCCGGCAGCTGCGGATACAATTAACCATCAGCTTGAGACGTAACTAAGTCCTAGTGTTAGTTATGAGATCCCTTTGATTCTGCGGCATGGACTATTGCCACAGTGCTGAGCTCGCCATGTACTACTATTGGTACAACAATATCGGCTGATTTATTCAAGTCTAGGTTTCCCACTGGGTCAATTCATTTTAATCCTTGCCATTCTGTTCATCTCTTATGCCTTTCTCGCCGCCACTCCTACCAGCCTCCTGTGCCGCCACCTCGATTTTCTCTCTCTGATCCGCCTTTCCAATAATCCCCGAGCCGCGGAAAGCTACGGCAACCACAAGCAGATTCGTCGCACCAAGTGCGAAGTCGAACCACTGGGCAGCCTGTAAGCCCTTCAGAGTTGGCTGGTCCCAAGCCTTCATCGAGCCGGCGTCTTCAACACTGGTTCCCCTCGCATTTGCCATGACCGATGTCTGAATTGCCGTCGCTATGGCCAGGCCAATTGCTCGGCCGAATTGGCCGACCGCGTTCACCAGCGCACCGCCCATGGCTTGGTCTGCCTGGGGTAGTGCGTGCGATGTGAAGAGCGTCATGCATGGCCACGTTATGTCTGCCCCAAATACACTGAGGACCATAGCTGGCAGTCCATAGGCGAAGTATGTTGTCGTCGGTGGTATAGGTGTGGCAAAAAGTAGGCAAGCGACGGCCATGCAGAGATTGCCAAACATGAGAAACCCATACGTCGGTATAATTGCGATAAGCCTCGCAGTGATCGCTGCAGTGAGAATACCAACCACGCCTGTGGGGATGAATCGAAGAGTCGTCTGGATGGGACTCAAGCCCTGGAAATCCTGAAAGTAATAGGTGGCATAGATGAGATAGCAGTTGAAGCTCGAGAAGAAAAGAGCCATAATGACCATGGCGGCGCTGAATTGTCTGCTCTTGAAGATCGAAACCTTCATAAGGGGCGCTTGTTTCCCCGTCTTTTCGAGATGGTACTGCCAGAAAACGAACGCGCTGATTATGACCAGGGCTACCACGATCAGCACCGGCACCCACGGGGTTTTCCACCCAACGACGTTGCCCTCGGTCAGTGCGAAGAGCATCACCATCAAGCCAACCGTGATCAAGACGGCGCCAACCCAGTCAACTGTCGCCTTCACCTTGACACCTTGAGAATGCAGCGTGGTCGGCGGCGGAGGAATCACGAAGAAACCAGCCACGGTGACCAGCGCAGCCAGGATAGCCAGGGCCCAGAAGACCCAAGACCAATGCGCGTAGCTCGCGATCAGTCCGCCCAAAAGGTTCCCAAAGATACTCCCGAGGGGAGCGCCGGCGGCGTACATTGAGAAAGCGTAGTTCTTGGCCTTTCCTGGCGGAAACGTGGTCCCGAGGATCCCGAGGGCAGTAGGTACGTTGGCAGCGGCACCGAGGCCCTGGAAACCGCGGAAGAGGTCGAAGGCGATCTCGTTCGGTATGACGGGGTTGACAGCCAGCGTGAGGGCCACCCAGCCGGAGCCGAGCACGAAGATCTTGCGCTTGCCGTACAGGTCGGCGATGCGGCCCCAGAGGAGCAGGAAGCAGCCGAAGGCGAGTGAGTAAGCTGACACGATCCATTGCTGGCGCGAGTCCGGGATGCCGATGTCACGCCCAATGGTGGGCAAGATTATCACGACAGCTTGGCCCGAGAGGGTCTGAACGGGCAGGCGTTAGCTGCAATCCACTGGACGTATCTCAAATTATGATGCCCTGTTTGGGCTATGAAAATGAACTTGCATTCAAGAAGCTGGCGCCGGTGACGGTGGCGACCAGGGCAACAGCCCTTGCTTTTGATATTGGACCTCGTGACGACTGTGAGAATGTCCTGTGGATTTGATCTCGGTCGCGGGACTCGTTCTGTTGCCCGTCTCCGTCTACCGACTCGTCCAGCTCGCCAGTGGCGGAATCATCCGAGGTCGGCAGCTCTTGTGCTGAGCCTTTGGCCTTCTCGGGATCGCTTTGGACTTTGGCCCCTTCTTTGGACATTCTGAATAGGGCAATCCCCCAAGGTGATCTGGCGGTTCGGTGAATGAGATTTGAGTTTCAAGCAAAATCTACTGAAGTAATGCTTGACCGTTTTTTCTCCTTATTTTACCCCAGACGGCCCGGGTAAGTGTGACGGTCCACTCCGCTTTGCCACAAACACCCTTAGCTTCGGGAATTGCAGACCAACAGCGATGTCGCTGACTCAACAATCCATGGCGTCATGCAGGTTTGGAATTGACCGCCAGCTTTTTGACACAAGATACTTGAGTTTTAGGTAGACTGAGTTGCTTCCTGTGCCGTGCCTTCATGCCTAGGATGGAGGGCTCTTGTCAATGGTGACAGATTTTGTTGCAAGCCAAGGTACTTTAAATGTCCTTGAGTGCCGAGCGACAGCAAGCCTATTTCGGAGCTATCAGGTACCTAGCTAGGTAGTTTTCCGGTTGCCCACTAACCACAGCACATTGGGGGCAAAGTTGTCCCGTCTCTCGCCGAGCAGAGCAATGCCCATGGAGAGACTCACGCATATGGCCACAATAGCCTTACGTAGAGAAATAATCACCTGTCAACGATGCAGAATGCAAACCAGCAATGAGAGTACTTAGGACGGCCACTCTCAGTAAATAGCATTCAAGAGCGAGATGAGATCCACGGCAGCCTTGTTGCTAGATAGGCAACAAGTGTAGGCAACAAGTGTAGCTGGCTGGCAAGTACATTGTTGCAGCCCTTGCACAAGAGCAATCCCTCCACGCGAGGCCAATATCGTTGCCCCAAAGTCTGTGCAGCAGTCCCTCGGCCAGATTTCCAGTGCGATTTACTATCGCGCGGTTGAGGCCTATGCTCCAGTCAAACCTGTTCAAGCTTGGCAAGCAGAATGACAGGCCGAGGCGTCAGCTCTTCGCTCTCATAAAATTTGGCGATAATTCGGCGGAAGGGGTTTTCGACGACTACTTGAGTATGTCATAGACAGAGTACACGGCCGTCGAGGTTTAGGACCCGGTTTTCACGTAGGTAGATCCGACTTGTATAAACGAACCAAGTGAACCTTATGTGGATTGACGGGACAAGGCAGGTCTATTGGAGCCTCTTTGGCGATCATATATCATCACGCGGGCTCCCGAGAGATATCAGGGCTGGGCGGCCCAGCTCGGCCCGTGGAGGGACCGACAGCTAGCAATGGCGTGAAAGCAAGACGCATTGCAGAAAACCAATGCCGCAAAGGAATCGATGTCTTTGGCACCTCAGTTTCCTCTACTGTTATTGACCGAAAAAACCACACATATCCTGATGGACCTTTAAAAATGCAACTTTGAATAGTTTGCGTGCCTCTATCATGTAGTTATTCAAGGGTTGCTTTATGCCCTAGCTGCTTGTTCCAGGAAAGTGTCATCCGAAGGCCAATGAGAGATGGACACTTCGTCAGGCATGTAAGCCACTATGCAACGCTGCTGTCTGCAGAAGGGCATCCTGATAATATTCTAAAGTTTTTAGTGCGAATCAAGGTGCGGGGCTTGGCTTGAAGGGCCGAGATAAAATCAAGATGATGGCATCTCTAAAAAGCCCAGATTGTAGGAACAAAAACCAGTTAAATCAGACCTTTTGCACCTGCCATAGCCCACTGTTGAGTCACACATCGGCTGGCTACAGAATTGTTCTGATCTGCTCTCGAGGTCTCCTAACCCAATTGCCTGTGAACCCATCTCATTGGAATCATGTTCAGTCACCGCAGCATCGTAACCCTCGTCCTCTCCACTCTTGCTATCGCGCAAATCCCGACTTACATTCCGGAGGAAGAAGTCATCAATTCTGGTCGTCCCACTTTCCACGACCTCACGGCCTCCATCCCGGGCAAGATTGCACTGGAAGAACATGTTGGCAACACTCTATTCTCTGGAACGTTTACAACACCCTTTGTCAACTTCACCAACGAGGTCAACTTCGATCTTCCCGAGTATGTCTCTGACGTAATGGCACGCATCACCAACATCGACTCTCGCGTGGCAGCCATGGACGCCGCCAACATCAGCAAGACTATCCTCCTGTACGGTGCACCGGGGATCCAAGGTGTATTCAATGGCACATTTGCCGTTGACGCCGCCAGGTTCGTCAACGACGAGATCGCACGCATTTATGCCCGCGGAAACTACAGTGACCGATTCGAGTTTTGGTGCAGTAACGCCCTCCAGGACCCGCCCAGTGCGGCGGCAGAACTGGAACGCTGCGTCACGGAGCTGGGAGGCGTGGGGAGCTTCGTGGGCGGGTACACGAACAATGGCTCAGCGGACAGCGTTGTGTACCTGGACCACCCCATCAACCGTATCTTCCTGGAGAAAGTGGTGGAGCTGGACGTACCGATCTACCTGCACCCTCGCCCGCCTCCACCAGGGCAACAGCTCGTGTATGATGGCTACAACTTTCTCGCCGGGTCAGCCTGGGGCTTCTCCTCGGAGACGGCAGCTCACGCACTGCGGCTCATGGTCAGCGGAATGCTCGACGACTTCCCGTCTCTGAAGATCATCCTCGGCCACTGCGGCGAGGGCTTGCCGTTCTTCCTACCACGTATAAATCATCGAATGAGGCACTTTGTGCACTACTGGAAGGGCAAACAGACTGCCCAGTACTACTGGGAGAACAACTTCTACGTCACGACATCTGGGGTGCGGGACTCGGGAACGCTGCTGGACACCTTGAGATGGACCGGCGAGGATCGGGTGATGTTCAGCGTGGATTATCCATTCGAGGATGACACGGAGATTGCAACATGGTTCGATCGCCTGGATATGAACACACACACGAAAAGAAAACTTGCGCACGAAAATGCGAGGAGGATTTTGAGATTAGGCGATTAGTGATGTCTAGCCTTCCACGTTCCATCGGATATTGGCCCTTGAGGTTGACCCAATCTCCCTGGTCATATCCTTACTACACCATCTCATTCCGTCCTTCGCCTCCCAAGCCTTGATGACCTCCCTGGCTCTCCTTGTGTGTAGCGTGCTGTGGCTGCTTATGCTTGTGTGTCGAGATGGTTCCTGATGTCGTAGGTCGAAGGTAGTGAGGTTCCAAAAAGGTGCGTGACCACCCGGTCTCTACTTGCGTGAGCCGCGTGAACCAAAGTACTTCAGGCTCATGCCGAGGGCCCCGGCCAGGTTTTTTCCGAAACAATCGGGACAAGTACCTCCGCCGTGAAGGTAGTCCCGATCAATGTTGCTGCATGAGCCGTGGCGGCGGTAGACTCTGCATTTCTCGCGGCGCGCGAATTTCTCATGACCGCAGCGGGTGTACTCGTAGTACCAGTTGATGCACATCTTGAATTTGTGTGTGGTGATGTTGTGGAGATCGCTTTGTTCTTGATGTCTGGATTCGGTGCTTGTTTCGCTGGATGTTGCATTGCATGCTGCCTTAGACGTAGGCTTGAGATCTTGTTCGTATGCGATGGAGTCTTGGGAAGAATTTGGAAAGGCCATTTGAAGCAAATCTGAGGGTTTTTAAAGAGCTCCAGTCCGTGTCAGTAACTTCACCATGGTGCTCGTGACCGATGCTCGGTGAAGTTGATCGTAACAAGGTTTGATGAACCATTTGCAGTTACAATTGAGCTTGCATTACAGTTACTACATGCGACATTGAACTTCACTTAGTATCCTGAAGAATAGCCCGTCACTGATACCTAGTTGTCACAAAGCAATTGCTTGGGTCTTGCGGCAGATTTTCTAAGCATCGGATCTCCGATGTTGTCCAAGGTAACCCCAACATGTGTTAAAGTTTAACTTTGGTGAATACTGATTCTCAAGTGAATGTTTCCACACTTTCTGTCTTGGGCCTACAGATTGCTGCTGGAACAGGCATCATGGTCATTTGAAGTCCTGGTAACAACCTATTAGGCCGATACTGGTGCTCGAAGTGAGATCTACAGTAGAGAATATTCATTGACGTACAGTATGCTCCATCAGGTAGTTACCATCGCAGCAAGTGGAACATCACCAGTAAATGGGCAGCGAACCAAATCTGCAAGTAACCTGGTGCTCTCCGGTCCATAGAGTTAGTCACAGCGTTTGAAGTCTAGTTGTACCTAGGGTATGTAGCTATAGCTATGCTGACAACGAATCATTCCGTGTGGCAACCACGACAGGAGCCAGAATCTGCTTATTCCGGGGTAAAAGTCTTGTGGTAAATCAATGTTAGAAGTTGTCATCGTTTTCATTCACAGTTTGAAGACAACACCAGCGCTGTAAGAACATAACATGATTTGAACTATGATCCTAGCCTCAATATAACACTCACTGCCAACAAAGACCTGCCATCTGTGAATGTTGGAAAACAGCCCCACACAGTGACTGATATCATTGAAGGATTCCACCACCGAGTACATTAGTAGGCAATATTAAGATGCAAACGGTTGCAAACGGGTGTAAATAGGGTGGAACTCAGCCCTGGTCCCCCCACATCATGCCGTTGGTACCGTCTCTCATGCTCAACCAGAACAATAGACACCCAGCTAACCCATGGAGCCTTTGGGTATCAATTCGTCTTCCACACTCATTCATCCTCTCGAGTTGCTTTTTGGTATCCAGGAAGCCACATTCAAGGGCAAGAACGGCGTTCATTGTTGTGGCATTGACCATACTATGGTTGCTCTGAAGGTCAACATTTTGTGAGATGTAGACGTGCCTGGTAATTTCTTGATCAATTATTAGTAAGTCCAGTCCGATCTTGTATTTCCTTTCGACTGTCATATCTGGCTTCCAAGGAGGTTCATTGTTTCGGGCTATGTCTGACGTGTGATCATTTCCCGCCAGTCCTTCCCGAGCACGATCCCAAACATCGAGGGCCGGAGAAAGCTCTCAGATCTATAATACGCGTATTACGTGAACATATTGGTTGTGGGGTCAGCACAAAACTGGCTCATGCAGTAGTTCACTGAGGAGAGGGGTACCATTATCGATGAAGTGGACCACTTGTTGATCCAGACCAGCAAATCCACAGAGAAGGACACCGAAAAGTATCCCGAGCGGGCAGTTGTATCCGACAGAGTGGCACCAACGTGCCAATGTGGACAGCAGGAGGTTTAGTCTAGTTAGGAAAGGCGCATGTGTTCTTTCGGGTTCTCTGGATGCCGTACTGCCAAGGCCATTGGTAAATGCAGAGGACAGAGCAGATGATCACCCCCTTTCCGTGGCTCGTTTAGCAAACCGGTGGATCCTCGGCAAGGCGCTTGCCCTCCATAAACACAACGGACATTGAACTCGTTTAACAGCGAGATATTCTGCTACCACTCCTGAACGCTGAAGATGTCAATATTCAGCTCGAGCCAAGCACCAATATCGCGGGTATCTAGATGATTATGGGTTTACGTCAAACCCCAAAGATCTTATCTGTGGCAACCAGCAGCAAGTTGAGACTTCACAGGGGCAGATCATGTACAAATAAGGGACCAGGCCACCCTTATTATTGGGTCCAACATGGAGCAGGATTCAAGTGCTCTGCAGCACGGCTTACTCGGTTGTCCGCGTGGGTGGCGATGGAGTTGACAGAGCGAGTCGTGTTCTTGTTGATCTAATGTGTCCGCAATGCAGACTCTAAGTCGCAGTACCCACTTTTGGCCACCCCCCCCATTTGGCCACCC
>LJJS01001202.1:0-38117 GCA_001447215.1 Diaporthe aspalathi
GGCGGCGGGGCGGCACAGGTACGTCGTGGACTGCCCGACGCCCGGGCGGCGGTCCGTGGTGATGAGGGCGGTGAAAGAGGGCGGGGGCGGGGGCGGGGCCGAGGGCGACGACGACAACGACAACGACGACAACGACGGGTCCCCCCCGCCGCTGGAGCTGACGACCGTGTACATCCCGTCCTCGCACCACCTGACCGTGCTCAGCTCGGCCAACCTGTCGAGGTGGATGGGCGAGCTGGCCGACGGCTGGCCGCTGTCGGCGCTGTCCGTCCCGGGCACGCACAACAGCCCGACGTGCCACGTCGCGCTGCCCTCGGTGCGGTGCCAGGCGGTGAGCGTGCGCCAGCAGCTGGACAACGGGGTGCGGTTCCTGGACGTGCGGGTGTCGGCGTCCAGGGGGGAGGGCAACCACAGCCTCGCCCTCGTGCACAGCGTCTTCCCCGTGTCGCTGCTCGGCTTCAGGTACCTCGCGAGCCTGCTGGACGAGCTGTACGCCTTCCTGGACGACAACCCCTCCGAGGCGCTCATCATCAGCGTCAAGAGGGAGGGCACGGGCCGCGGGACGGACCAGGACCTGTCTCAGCACCTGTTCCGGCGGTACTGCGGCGGCGGCGGCGGAGGAGGAGGAGGAGGATCAAAGGAGGACGGCAAGGAGGCGAACAGGGTCAAGGACGACGTGGCGCGGCGCTGGTTCACGGAGCCGAGGATCCCGTCGCTGGGCGAGGCGAGGGGCAAGATCGTGCTGGTGCGCAGGTTCAACAACGACGGCGCGCTGCAGGCGGAGCACGGCGGGCGCGGCTGGGGCATCGACGCGTCGGCCTGGCCTGACAACTGCGCCGACGGCACCGTCGGCAGCGGGCTTTTGCGTGTCCAGGACTTCTACGACGTCAGCAAGAGCGCCGGCATCGAGAAGAAGGCCGAGCTGGTGCGGTCGCACCTCGAGAGGGCCGGCCAGCAGGTTTTCACCGCTGTGCCTGGGCCAGGGGGTGCTGAGGTCCCCCCGCCGCCGCCGCCGCCGCTGTTCGTCAACTTCCTGACCGCGAGCAACTTCTTCAACGCCAGCTGCTGGCCTGAGAGGATTGCCGCAAAGTTGAACCCTTCGACCATCGAGTACCTCTGTGTGAAACACGCTGAGAAGGGCACAGGGTCGGCGCAGCCGGACGTCGGCGACGCTGGCACGGGCATCGTCGTGACGGACTGGGTAGGCCACGATGGGGACTGGGACCTGATACGGTGCATTGTCGCATGGAACGCGAGGCTACAGCTCAAGGCATAGGGACGGGTGGGGTGGTACAAGATCACAAAAGACGTAACGGCATGTCACGGGAAACGCGGTACAAGATGCTTCAGTAATAATGTAATATTCATAAAGGCTAGTTAATAGATGTAGACGCAATGGTCCTGGGTCAAGAATAACCTGCTGGAGATGGCATTGTCAGCAAGAGTTCGATGCACTCCGAGTGTGAAATCGGCGTGACCATGGCCTGATCAGTTCTCCAAGGTGATAGATAAGGTAAAATTTGATTGCGTCGTCACAGAAAACTCAGTGGCAAAATAGCAAGGTAATCATCAGAAAGGCCGGGCCGAGTCGATTGGGGGCAGCAACTTACCAGATGTCCTGGGAGTGTAGTTGGACTCTACGTGGGAAGCGTTACCTGCCATCGGCGACGTGTCAGCTTGAGGATCACATCGAACGCGGAACTTGCTCGACAAGGGCAAACAGCTGTCAGTCTGTGGGAGATTGTCAGCTTGCGGTCCCATCCGGTGCGGCGCGTTGTCAACATACCTCATTAAATCAGATTTTGTTTAGTGTTCATCTCCGGCCAAAGGCACGGATCAAACAGTGTGAATAATGTTCATCATGTTGCTGTACAGGAAGTCTGCGGAACAAGTATGAGGGTGAGGTTACCTGTTGTCGAGCGAGTTAGTCGGGATCCAACAACTGACATGCGGTGACGGCGACAACAGCGCGGTTTGCGATAGCAAGATCAGGTGACGAATTCTCAACAGGGTGACCCGCACGAACCCGCCTCACAAGGTGTACAGCCCTGCTTTTGACGAGACGAGCCGTCGAGCTCCGATCTGTCCGCCCGTTCGTTCAAATTTCATCATGTTGCTAGAGGCGTGGTAGAGGGGTGGAAGTGTACCTGATTCATTGACAGTCAGCGCGGTGTTGCGGCAAAGAAAGAGGCAGCAGCGAAATCGTGTCAAGTGTATCCAATCAGACAAGGCTGAAACTTATAAAACATTATGTCCACATTGGTCTTCGGTTCGAGGAATCCCTGAATGTAGTGTATGCATCATGGAAAGCGCGGGCAGGTTGAAAAGAGACTTTGGAACGAACCTTTTGAGATTGATCATTGAACGCGACCGGCGCGCACAAAAGAGGAAAAGAAGAGAAGCCAAGAAGGCAAGACACTGATCTGTATGCCGATATGTCAGCTATCGAGCTCGTAAAGGCTTGTCGTCACAACAACTGGGCACGGGCGTGTTTGCTCAGGGTAATTCTAGAGTAAATTGTAGTCCCCATGGTGCTAGTAAGAATTGGATTGTTCGATGTGTGTTCATCATAGCAGATACGTTGAGAGGGGAGAGGGAAGCTGCCGTACCTTGCCTGAAGCTTGAGTTCTGTGGTGTGGTGTGGTATGAATGCGAAGGAAAAAGTTGCGGTGTTTGGAGCTCTGCGAGGAAGCTTTTGTTGTAGAGGGTGGAAGGAAAATTTGGGTGGAGTCGGAAAAATCTCATAACAGAGGGTGGAGCTAGGCTGGCGGCCGAGCAGCCCAAACGCCTCAGATATGGCTTAGCCGGTCGGAGAGGGAGCTAACAGGTGGGGAGCTGCCACACCTCGCAATCTCAGCACCTCAGACCACTCGATTAGATACTAGCGGGCAGATGTGGCGAAGTCGACTTGTAGATCCCGGGGTCTACCGGCAGGGAGGGAGCTTATAAGTCACTGAGAGCCAGCGTTTCCCCGTCCACTCCGTCCCCATCCCTTCACAACATCACTTTCTTGTCTCGGTTCTCGCCCAGAGAACACAAGACACAGGCAAACCTCCAAGATGTCTCCAGCCGGAGGAGTGCTGGCCCCTGTGGTCATGCGCGCCCTCCGCAGCGCGGTCGTCAACACCGCCAAAATGACCAAGGTCCTGCAGCGCAAGCTGGCCGGCGCAACCCAGCCGCTGAGCAAAGAAGTCCAGTATGTCACGGTTCGCTCAACCGGAAGACAGCCCATCCACCCTGCCGCCTTCCTGCGCCAGTCCAAGCGCGGCGTACGATGGACGTCTTCTACTGCCTACAACCATCTCAACGCCAGCGTCCGCCGCTTCATCAACACCGCTGCCAACGAGCTTCGCGCCGCCCCGAGAATCGACCGCTCCGCGTTCAACTCGACAAATGTTGGACGCGCGTTCTCCCAGTTCCCTGGACGGGCCCCATTCGCCCACACACTGCGGCCGAACCTCACCGGCGGTGCAATGCCCCGGACAGCCGGCGGCTACGCGATGCCCGGCTCGGGTCGCATCGGCGGCCAGCGCTACTTCAGCTGCGGACCCACTTCCCAGGCACAGGTCGTCCAGAACGTCTCCCAAGCCATGCGCGCCTTCTGGCTCTCCGGTCAGAGGGCTCACTTCGACGGGCACGGTCCCAACGGCGAGAAGAGATACAAGCCGGTGACCTCGTTGCAGGAGTCCGCAGGGAGGAGGATGGCCAGCATGCCCCGCATGATGCCCGGCTCCTTTGTTGACTTCCAGATCAGCCCCACCGTCACCGCCCTGAGCCCCCTGGCTGCCGTTGCCGCCATGGCCGCCGGCTCTGATGCGAAGCTCGAGGCTGGCGCTGCCACGCTCAACGCCGACGGCTTCTTTGATGTCCTCTCGACCGACTTTGCGCGCCAGCTCAAGGATCTCACGGCCGTGATGAGCGATCTCAAGCGTCTCGCGGCGCTCGGGGACCTTCCAATCACGCTGGAGAAGAACAACACGCTGCGGGTCCGGTTCCCGGGTCTCGATACCGACACGGTGGAGCGTCTATGTGATGACACGGGCGTCCAGCGAGGTGTCATCAGGCAAGACCCAGAATTCGATGCGAGCTACGGCAGCCCTATGGCACTATGCTTCCCGTACGCGCCCGACGCGCACGAGGAGGAGACACTGACCTCCCCCGGTGGGTCGATGAGGTCCCACTTGTCGGAGCTGTCTTCGATCGAGGAAGACGGGGCTTTTTTTGATGAGTACGTCGACGAGTACATCGAGGAGAACCCCTGGCTGTCGACCCCGGAACCAGAAGTCGCCGCCGAGGAAGGGTACGAGAGCATGTCTGACCATGTCCTGAGTTCTGCCGAGCATGTTTCGGAGGATTTCGAGGGCTTGGAGGGCATCTACCGCTTCCTGGAGGAGTGCGACAACCTCAAGTCCAAGACCAGGTTCTAGGGGCAAGGGAGGATGTTTCTTTTGTTTTAGCGACACTGCGGGTATTTTGAGGTGAACGAACAGGTTGTGACGGATTCAGCACGATAACACACTCCTTTCCATAGCACACACTGGCTGGGCCCAACTGCGTGGTCACAGCAAAGCAATCGATTTCTTTTGGTCTCAATGTCATCCAGACCACGTCCACTGCGCGTGACATTTGTAGAAGCGTTTTGGCGGATCGTAGACCGGTCTCATGTAATCACGAAACAGACACGCGCTGATGCTTGTAACCTGGGGATGGTATCTGCGTTTTCAACTAGGCCGGCGTGGCATACCTCATATTGGCTGCCTTCAGAAATAGGTGTCCCGCAGGAGGATGGAGGGAGCAGGGCTGCGGATCTTTCATCCACTTCCACCATCGTTATTGGCTTTCTGGTTGACCCACTTGCCGCATCGGGCAAAAGTACGTGCCTCTTTCTTACATGCATTTCTGGGCCACTTTAAAAAGACAACGCTCGCCTGCCTCACCCACAAATTTATTCTTGTGTCTGCCCCGAAAGAAGTCTGCAAGATACCACAGACCCCAGAGTATATCACAGGACCTACTCATAAAACGATGGCTTCTAGCAGCCAAGAACCGCGCACAACCACTCCACACTACCCGGAGAATCCCTCGGCCTTTCCCATGGAAGGAGGATGCTGCTGTGGTTATGCGCGTTACAGGCTAGAGAAGGCCCCCATGGCATGCCACAACTGCCACTGCACATCCTGCCAGCGCGAGACGGGCTCTGCCTTCTCGCCCAACATCATCATCGAGGCCTCATACGTGACGCGCCTCCCCCCGGCGACCCCATCGATCCCAGCCCACCGCAACGCGCCAGACACGCTCCCTCCAGCAGGGCCGGTCCCCCCGGCACACGGATTCAGAAACGATGATGGCACTTCATCATCCGCCGTCGACGACGAGGACGACCTCCTCCTCCGCGTGGTGATCCCGTCCGAGTCCGGCTCCGGGCAGACCATCGTCCGGTGCCCGCGCTGCCTGACGGCGCTGTGGAGCGAGTACGTGTTCGGGCCAGCCATCAGGTTCGTCAAGGGCGGGACGCTGGACCGCGCGTGGCTGCTGGAGCCGGACCTGCACATCTACGTGCGCAGCAGGCGGCCCTTTGTGGAGATTGGCGACGGGAAGCCGCAGTTCCAGGAGTACTACGACCGCTCCGAGGTCTGGCGGCCCGAGGGGCTCGAGAGGTGGGCCCGGGTCATGGTGGAGGTTGAGAAGTACTGGGCCAGTCGCAGGGCTGGGGGTTGAGCTTGCGATGTGTGTATAGATATTTCCTTGGCGTACTTGCAGAGAGTCCAGGAGTACACGACTTGCGCCACAGCTGTATCCAGTCTGAGAGTGCCACCCAGGCCCTATCCGTACCCCCAACAAACGGATCCGAAGCCAATCCGTCCGGGACCTAAGGGTTCACTCCTATCCTGTATCCCATTCTCAAAGAATACCATTTTGCGTGGTCACACTGAACTACCGTATTTGCTTTGCGTCGTTGGAGACCTGGCAGTTGAGTTCCAGATTACTGCCAAGATCCAATTGGAAGAGCACCATACGTAACAGTTCCCTATCGCCTTCCAGCTGGTCCGGCTGGCCCTTGTTCAAAGTTGACTCGGACAGACGCGAAGACTTGGCTGACGGAGCAGCCACACAACTCCGCATCCCAACAGCTCGATGGCAGCTCTGGTCCTCTGCGGCAGGGCGGGGAAGGACCCCTGGAAATCGGCCCCCGGAGTTGATCAGTGGGCCTCCCGTGCATAACCACACTGGGTTCAGGGGCGAGGTTCAGCATTCAGCAACGTGAGGCAGGGAAATTGGAAACAGTTGTTGTCTATCAGCCTCATCGATTACGGCCAGGACAGCATTGTTTTCATCGTCCAGGCACCCCTCGTCTTTAATGTATCGCATCCTGTCTGAAGCAGCGGCTCATCCAGCGTTGTTGACTGAATACACCTTTTGAATTACCTTCCGCACAGATCGGTAGCCATTGGCCATCCACTCACTGCGCTTGAATGAGAAGGGTATTTCGAAATATTCAGGGGTGAAGACGACCCTCATCATTTGAGAAAATTCCAACGGTGAAATCTTGAATCCCACCTTAGACAATGGCGCCTTCACCAATGCTTGTGGCCACGACGCAGGCCGTCAGCTTGTCCGCGGCATCCAACGTGGCCGCCCAGGTGATCGATACGTATCGCGCTGAGGTTAGTAGTCCCAGAAGCATCATCTACCGTGCTTGCTGACAGGGAGCTCCATAGGAACCAAGGGGCCTGGACCTCCTCCAGCTCGGCCGCTTCGTGCTGCTCAGCGTCATAACAGCGCCGCCTAACTACCAGTGGCAGCTCCTCCTCGGAAAGTGGTTCCCGGCCTATGCACGCACCTCACTTGCAGCAGGGAACTCCAAGGATGGGCGGGATATCGAGAAGGGGCCAGCACGGCAGGTAGAAGAGGCCAGTGGCAAGGCAAAACTCAACATGCGCAATACCTTGACCAAGTGGTTTCTGGACTGCATAACCATGGGAGCCCTTCTTAACACGGTAGCGTTCCTTGTCCTCATGGGGCTAATGAAAGGGGGGGCGATGGAGGAGATAGGCCGAAACCTGAGGACCGTGAGTGCCCTCTCTTGCCACCCAGCCTGTGGATGTGCAACGGAGGCCGATGGCGAGATTTCCATGCTGACACCGTACTACAGGAAACTATCCCCATCATCGTGGCTTCATACAAGGTCTGGCCTGTTGAGTCGATCGTGAGTTTCAGCTTCGTGCCTGTAGAGAAGCGTATAGTCTTCCTCAGCTTCATTGGGTTCTTCTGGGGCATCTATATGAGTCTGATGGCTGCGAGGTTGTAAGCGGGAGCAGTTACTGCGTGCCCTGTGGTCGGATGACAGCGACTAGGAGGGTGTGACTGATGTCAAGTTGAAGATGCATCTCGGCGGTTGCTGTTCTGAGAGCTCTGCTGAGCACTGGTGCCAGCTCTAATTGAGATCCAGTCATGCTGGCATCGCGAGGCAGGAGAGGCTGAGCTTGTGGTGACGGCGGGCGGTTAGAGTGATCTGTCAAACATGAACAAAGTGAGCATATGGAGAAGGTGCCATGCTGAGATGTTGAGAAGAATATATATCAATGTGTACCCAAGTGGCGATGGGCAGCCGTCGCACTTGATGCATCCAGGTTTTGACCGCTGCAATAGCCCGTCAGGCGACCACAGCAGCTAGAAAGGTTGAAGAGTCAAGCTCCTCTCCAGTAGAAAGTCCAATGTTACTACAGAGCCCGTAGATAGTCTAGTCTAGTCCAGGTAGAGCATACAGCAATCTCCTGGCTGTCTGCACTGTTGGCTGTGAGAGTCAGGTGATTCGGCACGTGACCGTCTCCCGCCAATCCCAGCGAGCACAACTAAAATTCCAGCGGAGCTAGCGTTTGGCTGACTGGGCTCGGCTGGCTCGACGCTGCGCCAGGACGTCCCACTTGCACTCTTTCTTCCAACCTCCCCTCGAAAGTCGACCATCGCGGAAATTTCGCTTTCGATACCAGCACCCTATCGGACAGCGAAATCTTGACAGTCCAGACCAAACCGCAATCATGGCTGACGCAGACTACGTACGTCTCCCTCCCCTCCGGCGAAACGAATCAAACTATGTTATCGCCCAGCGGCCAGCCTGCCCACAGGGCTGGGTGCGAGAAGATTGACGACGACGAGATGACTGACCTCGCTCACGATGCAGGACCCCGAGGCCGCCGCCGAGCTCAAGAAGAAGAGAACCTTCCGCAAGTTTTCTTACCGTGGAATTGACCTTGACCAGTATGTGGCCATTTACTCTCCCATCGATCGATGCAAAGAATCCGCAACACTACGAGAGGCCCCCTCGTCGCGACACACAATCCATTACGACGATCTGGAACATAGACAACGAGCACCCCAGTGCAGGAGAACAGGGATGGATGGCTAACACGACACCCCGAACCACAGGCTCCTCGACCTCTCCTCCGACCAGCTCCGCG
This sequence comes from Diaporthe aspalathi, assembly GCA_001447215.1. Taxonomy (NCBI): domain Eukaryota; kingdom Fungi; phylum Ascomycota; class Sordariomycetes; order Diaporthales; family Diaporthaceae; genus Diaporthe; species Diaporthe aspalathi. The sequence goes on from LJJS01001202.1 coordinate 8,460, forward strand.
ATGTCGTCCACGCCCGTGCCCGCAGAAGGATCAATCGTGGTCTGAAGCGCAAGCCCATGGGCCTGATCAAGAAGCTCCGCAAGGCCAAGCAGGAGGCCAAGCCCAACGAGAAGCCCGAGGTTGTCAAGACCCACCTCCGTGACATGCTCGTCGTCCCCGAGATGATCGGCAGCGTCATCGGCATCTACTCCGGCAAGGAGTTCAACCAGGTTGAGATCAAGCCCGAGATGGTTGGCCACTACCTGGCTGAGTTCTCTATCTCTTAGTACGTCATGACAGCCAGCCGGTCACCGGCTCCTGTGCCCTTCTTTGAGATGGGGGCCATTATGGGACCATTTGCTAACAAAGCACCTACAGCCACCCTGTCAAGCACGGTCGTCCCGGTATTGGTGCGACGCACTCTTCTCGTTTCATCCCCCTGAAGTAAAATGGATGCGGTCTTTTGCGGGTTCTTTGCATTGTGTCGAAACGGTCTCGGCGAACGGTCATGGTATTGCTTGGAACGGCAGGGGCACAACCACTATCTAGCATGATAAGTGAAGGAATGAAGCACATGAAAAAGTGCGCCTGAAAGCAACGTCGTTCCCCCGTGATCCGTGAGGGACAAGAAAAACCGCCACGGTGAATCGGGCAGCAATGTTGGGTGGAGAGAGACCACCCACGGCTCAATTCGGGGTCGAGCCAGTTCATTTAAGTTGAGGCGATAAAATGCAGAGGCTAGAACCGACTGTGTCTCACAAATTGGACGCATTTCAAACTAGGCGTGCCCATGTTATCAAATGTGTTTTGCTCTTCACACTGTTCGTGTGGCCGGCTGCTGCATCTAATTTGTTTCGAGGCTCGAGTGGGTCACCGGTGGTGACTGCGCACGGCGAACGACCGCACCCCTATATGTTCGTTGTACGACCACGACCGTAGATGACCACGCCCGCTTGAAGTCCAAACTGTGCTTGCCACAACTCCAGGCTCGTAGACAGCCGGTCTTGTCCACGCGGAACGGTGGTTATGCTTCAAAATCGACTGCTTTCTTGATCTATCTGCACTCGTTTAACCCACATGATATGAGACTCGCAGTGCCGCCCGCCCACGTCTCTTCTTTAGTCCGTCTTCGCCAGCCCCAGCTTCTTCGCTTTCCTCGCCTCCTCGTCCAGGTGCTGCTTTTGGTAGTGCTGTATGACCTTGTCCAGGTTGATGTAGTGACCGGCGGGGACGTTGTTGGGGGATCCCGAGTCGATGAGCCTGGTTGAAGTACATCAGTGACCGCACTTTGAAGCAGACAAACCCAAACATATGTTTTTGAAACAAAAGGTAAACCACACGCATCGCAGTGGGGTGAGACTCAAACATACTCTGGCGTCCTCAGCTCGTATCCCTCGTCCTTCTGCACTGTCGAGAACAGGTGCCTGTCCCGGGCCGCGCGCTCATGGAGGTCGGCGCGGAGCGTGTTCCTGTACTCCCATGTCTGCTGGGACCCGGCCCTGATGCTGTCGACCCACTTTGCCACGCTGGAGTTCTCGTCGCGGGAGACGGAGTAGACGAACATGGAGAGGCCGATGGCGCCGAGTGAGATGTACAGGGCCAGCTGGGAACAGAAGATGTCAGCGGCTGGTTCTCGGCCCTGGGCCCATGGATCTCAAACAGAAGCCTCTCAGGTCAATGGGGCGGACATACTCCTGGCGACTCCTCTACCTGCGGGGCGTGGTGGTGGTCGTGGTGGTCGCCGTGGCCATGGTCGGATGCGTACGATCGCGTGGCCCGTCGCGGGGCAATGGCTGCGGTCCTGGCCGTTCGGGCGATACAGGCCGCTCTTAGTCTGACGGCCAGCATCTTGAAGTCTGGTCGCTCTGCGCTGTCAATTGGCTCGTCTCCTCTTCAGACCACTTGCTTCCAGAGGTGACGATGCTGGATGGTTCCCAAAGCTTCCCTCCCGAGGTCCCAAGGTGCTGAGTCAGCTGCTTGGTCTGTGCTCCACCGGCTCTTCCTGCCACTCGGGCTGGCCAGTTTGGTCAGCCGTTCCGACTTGCCAAGTTGCCTCTTTGAGAGCTCTGAATGGGAGAAGGCGTTGCAGCAGCATGGGGATCTGTCCTTTCTGAAGGCTTCTATTTCTATCTTTTGACTCATCTTTCAACTGTAAACGTGGCTACTCGAAAGATCTAGTATTTCATACTTCGGTTTCCGCATTCCACATTCCAAGAGCCCCTCTTGATTATTTTCGCCATCACTATCTGTTCAACATCCAACCCAGAGAGCATCTCACATGTTTTGGCGAAACCTCAATCTTGTTTAATATTTTCCTCTTACCTTTCTTTTTTTTTTTACCAACCTTTCTTGGCCTCGTAGAAAGATGAGAAACCATCAGGGACTGTCAAGGCTCTCAGCCGGGCCAAGTATCGCCCTATTACTATTTCTCATCTTCGCCATCTTGACATTCGGCGCATCGGCCAGCACAAATTCCGAGAGCAGCACAACAAAAGATGGACAGAAGGGCGACTTGATCTGCCACACAGAAAACCAGTCTGAATGCTACCCAAGAGTGTTCGAGCCAACAGATGAGTTTCGGACGGTCCACGATGACCAGGAGATACCACCAGGGCTTCATGTCAGGCTGGACGTGACCACGGGGAAGAAGGAAGCAAAGATCAACGACCCAACCGAGGAGAACCCCGCACTCGAGGGCCTACCGGTGGACACGTCAGTGGTGGTGATCGAGGGGCAGGAGGACCCGGAGGCGGGAAGCAAGCCACAGATCCCCAAAGGCGCGCCCAAGTACGAGTCGGTCGGGAAGATCAAGGAGCCACAGGATGAGAAGCAGTCATTCCGCGACTCCCTGACGGTCCTCAAGACTCTCAAGCTCAACGACCGGCCGATCGGCGCGGCCTTGGAGATCCTGGATGACATCTCCCACGACATCTACTACGGCCTCAAGATCGCCGAGGACACGGACGCCATGAAGGAGCTGCTGTGCATGATGAGCTCGCAGGACGTCTTCTCGAAAAACGGGGACGACGACGCGGTCAAGCAGGCGGGGCTGGCGGCCTCGATCGTCGGGTCGGCCCTGCAGAATAACCATAAGGCGCTCCAGGAGGTCGAGAACGCGTGGGGCGAGATCAGCAAGACGAAATGCGCCGATACAGACCGGGAGCTCGGCAAGGCGGTTTTTAGGATGCTGACCCCGGACACGGAAGCGGGCGGTGGCGAGCCCGCCGGCGGCGCCGAGGCCGGCATCCTGAGCCTCACAAGGCCCAAGACGGCGGCGCTGAAGGGCCTGATCAAGAGCCCGGTCATCCGGGACGACTTCCTCGCGAGCGACGGCATGGCGCAGGTCCTCGACGTCCTGTCCATCGAGCGGCCGGAGCTGGCGCCCGCGAAGCAGAAGCTCGCGAACCTGGTGCTGGACAGCTTCCTCGACGAGGGCATGGGTGCCACCCTGGGCGCCTGGCCCCGGCCGGGGGAGGTCGACCACGACTGGGACTACAAGCTCAAGGACCTCGCGAAGCTCCACAAGGCGGACAAGGACCACTGGAGCGCCGAGCTGTGGGGCAAGCTGCAGGAGCAGAGGAAGGCCGAGGGGGCGCGGGCTGAGAGCCCGCGCAGCGAGCTGTAGAGCGGCATGCTTGCCAATAGACCGGCGCTGGCCAGCGAGGAGAATGATACCCTTGAATTGCGTTACAACATATCTTGCATTCGCCTGAAAGATAGGCGGAGGCCGCCAGCCTCGTGGTTTTGTCCGGTGGTCCATCGTGACGTGTCTCCACAGGTACGAGGACTGGTTTCCCGTCGTCCGCCCCCAAGACCCGTGCGGCCTGATTACAGGACTGTCTTCAAGAGCACCCATGGCTGTTGGACAGGCCGTGTCAAGACAGCCTTCCCCTAGACCGTCGAATGAGAACCCTTCACTCAAACGTCCGGGCCCGTCGAGCATGTCTGAGACATCTAGGATCACGGGACAACCTTCTGCACGGTTCACGATGCTTAGCAACAGTGCCATATCGCCTCATGTGAGCTGCTACTTCCTACATACGCGCCGTCCTGGGCTGGGTTGGTCACAAGGATTGCTATCAGGAGGCCCATCAAGCTCAGACAGAGGACGTTATTCCCTTAGACAAGCCCGTTCACCAGCTAGCCGCCATCCTGTATGCCGGGCCGTATCTGCAGGGACACCTGAAGTCTCACAGCTCACCTGATCGCGATGCACACTCGAGCCCTGTATGGTTAGAAAAAACAACATGTCGGCTGCAGAGCACCGGCCGTGTAATCCCAGGCGGCGCTCCAGGAACAGCAACGGGACGATTGGCCCAGAGCGTCGCGCTCCTGAGGAAAAATGACCTGACCAAATCAGACATGCAGAACGTCCGAGCATACAAACAAACAACCCAGGCCGAGCGATTGCAGATGGTACACAGGAAACCGGGTCTACAGGCCAGAGACCTACTTTGCAATGTTCCACGGGGGACGAAAAAAAAAAGGGAAGAGCAGAAGAAGAATCTCCCTGTGGGCCAGATTGAGAGGTGTTCGCTGAGACAAGCGGCACGGCCGAAACATTTCGACGCGGCCGTCTGTCGAGCCTTGAGCTTTTTTTTTTTTTGAGCAAGTTGAGATTCGGCAGGGTGGAATGGGGGAGCACCTCGTGTTCCTCCACGCGTGGAACGAAACCTGAAGGCTCTTCTTGTCTTTCATTCTTTCCTCGCCTGGCTCACGCGGTTTTTGCTGTTGCCTTTGCGTAGAGCTGGCCATAGGAATAGACAGACGCTGATGCTTTTGCTTCTTGTCCACTTGGGAAGAATCGCATTCGCAGCGTCCGGCGCCTCCCCCTCCCACCCCGCCCAGACACGTCAACCGGCGATCTCCAGTGCTGAGACTGGCGGCGCCATGCCGCTACCATTGAAGTCGTGCCATGACAGCCGTGGCCCGATGTCAATAGCTCTTGGGCCCTGCGGACCTCGACAGCCGGGTCGACTGTAGTACGGACTCGGCCAACGCAGGTCCCTCTGCCACCTCTGACTTGCGGTCCCGTCGGGTCAAGGCCTGTGTGCAAGGTAACATCAGTTAGAAGGTAACCGGGATCCCACCAAAGCAACGACTTGTTCGATGTCACCCAGTAGCTCACACTAGCCCGCCGCTGCGGCCCTGGACCCTTCAAAAGCGAGTAGGTGACGCGGAGTTGCCGAGTCTTTTGCTCCCTTGGCTGGCTCACTGCGTTCATCATCCTGGGTGAGGGCAGAACATAGTGCAAGTATCGGCCGAGGTGACTGGGGAAGCATGTGGCTGCGACAGGATCGAGGGGAGCTTGTGGCTTGATCGAGCGTGGATCCTAACAGAATCTCGACGGCCAGCAGCGTGGTGCACGATCCCCCAACCGCGGACAGGACCGCCATAACCGACTTTCTTTGCCGTTGCAATCACCGCGGGGGGGTGAAATCAGGGGTTCACGGGATTGCAACCGTCCCTTGAACGGACCGAATACACACAGACGGGAAATGATGAGCGCTGCGGCCTTCAGTCTGATCTGACGATTCCCACGTGGGCGATATGGGCGCCGGGCCAGCAGGGCGAGCTGGTTGGGCCCTCCGCAGGACGGAATTCCAAAGCCGTACTCATGACTTGGCGGGCCTCGGGGTCTGAACCGTCCGTGATGTTGCAGCCGATCTTGGGGGATGGCGGGCGATGGGGGGAAGGTTTTGGTAGACGAACCTGCATGAAAAAAAGAAAGAGGACCGTTGATGGAGTGCATTGCAGGCAGGCGGTCGCGACACCAGATCGATGTAACCATTCCAGGGAGTGGCCCTGCCCGGTAGGTGGCATACTCCGTGGGCTTCCCACCCGTCCAGTCCCCAGAAACCAGAAACGAACGGGGTGAGACACAGACGGGTTAAAGGCCGTATCGGAGAGCTGCCTTTTTTTTTGACGGGGAAGCGCGCTCTCTGGATCTTGCGCGGCGGTTGACTTGACAATCTCTGTGGGACCGTCGTACCGACGCCTCTGGTACGCGATTCGGCGGACGGCTTGAGCTCGGCTGTGCTGCTACCACGGGGCAACCGTTCGTCGTCCCCTCGACGGGGGACTCACGGCTCGGTTCGTCTTATTCTCGCTTATGGAAGCCTGTGCCTGTTCTGTGCCTGTAACACCTCTGCTTGTGCGCGTACTCGGGCGGCAAAGGCGTGGGCAGGTCAACGCAGAAGGAGGACGGCGGGACAATTTCGGCGGCACCCACGCCCTTCCCGTCCCCTTGCAATACCCTGTGTAGGTGGAAGATGGGACGAAAGGACCCTCGTGCAAGATCATGCCGAGACCGTTGGTCTCGATTTGCTGCCGTGTATCCTCCGCAGGGCAAGCTGCTGGTAACCGGCCACAAGACGAATTCGAGTCTCTGCTCAGCAGGCCACTCGCAAAACTGCCCGTACGGTCGACTTGCCGACCCCCCGGCACACCAACGCCCGATCAGCAAGAGGGCATCCCAGGTCCAGGCAGGCAATTACAGCCGCAGACGGGCAAGCAAACCGGCGGCACAATTGGCAGCCTGGAGAACCGGTAGCGCTCTCACTACAACGTGCTCACGTACGAAGTACACTTGGTACAGCGGCAATAGCGCACGGAAGGCGATGCTCGGCCGCAAAAGGAGGGTGGTATCCCGGAAGCGGAAATGATCGCCAAAGTCTCATCTGCCCCCGTCGGCCAAATCTCTCTCTGTCTTCTTTCCGTCTCTTTTCCTCTCTGTCTGTGTCTCACGCACACAAAGGGCAGACAGCATAGCAGGGGCTGGAGGAGCCACAGCTGGCCCAGCTTCGGCAGCATACCTGGATGCCTGGAAAAGCATGTGGCACGGGGTGTACTCTGGGTCTGGATGTCGGGCTGGCGGCGGAGGGATCTGGCATGCAGGAGTACGTGCCCCATCGTGTAGCACAGCAAAGGCTCCGGGTCGGGTCAGCTACGACAGTAGGTAGCACTGGAGGCTGCTGATGGTTTAGGGCCAAAAGAAAAGGGATTTGAGGAGCGCAGATGGTTGCCCTTGCTTATTATGCAGGCCGTGGCAGCACAGCGTCAAGGAGCATGCATCCCTGGATCCCTTGGTGGTGCCCTGGGCTGCCTGGGGGGGGGGGCGGACTTTGGGGGACTTGGGAGGACTGGGGGTTTAAAAAAAATCAAAAAAGGTGTGGCCCGCCGCTCCTGGCGTCGAGCAAGCAGCCTTGGCACCTGGGTGTCGATGGGCCTAGCGAGTGCGCCATCCCACGTTAGCATTGGCCAGATCTCGGGAATAGCTTGACAATGAGGTGCGCGCTGACGGGGGGCGGGAAATGCGGGAGGTGGCACACTGCGGAAGGAATATGCCTAAACAGCTCGGTAGGGACATGGGAGCCTGGGGGACGAGGACAAGCCACCAGAGTCCAGACTCCAGACTGCGGAGTACTATATAGTAGTGTGCAAAATTAATCAAAGTGTACCATCACGGCCCACGAGGCAGGCTGCCTATCCAAGTCAGACGGACAGCCGGGTGAGAAGTGTACGTGGGATCAGCCAGTACTGCCAGCCCTCCCAGCCCTCCTCGCGTGGACTGGGCCCCCCCCTCCCGGCCGGAACCCAACGCTTGTAGATGATGGGCGATGACGATGATGGGTTGTGGTGGTGGTGGCTGCGGTGATTATGACTATGATTCTGATGGTGAGTGACAATAATGGAAAGATGACGATGGCGAAGCCGGTGGATTCCAATAAGCTGGCTGCTTTCAGACACGCCATGCACGCCATAGACGCTGTGCGCTCACGTTTTCTCTGGTTCCAGGTCGCCCCGACTACCCGACAAGCGTCGGAAAAGGGAACAAAGGTGAGAGATGGCGAGCAGGATCCCAGGAGCCAGGGTCAGCCCGGGGGAAGAAGCCAGGTGCGTGCGGCACGGAGGTACGGAGATACATGCGAGCACACGCGAGCGTAGGCTTCTTTCTGTGTGGTGTGTGGCACGCACGCGCGCACACACACACACACACACACCCTCCCTCGCACAAGCCGCTGCAACTGCGATGGGCCGCCGTCAGCCGGCGCGGCAAGTATAATGAAACACGTGGTAGGGGGCAAACTCGCTGCTGTGCAGTAGCCCGCGTCGATTACTCGGTACTTTTATTAAGCCACCTAGCGCGCCGATCCCCTGCATCCCTCGGGCTTTGAAAGGCTGCTGTGCTTCTGCTGGCTGGGCTGGCTGACTGGGGGCTGGGCCTGTGTGGTACAGGCCATGGTAGGGTACTTTGGTACTCAAATCAAGAGCTTTGCCTCGATACGTCGACCGCACACCACCACCCACCACCCACGCGGTTTGGCAGTAATACAGTAAGCTGAGTGCGAGCGAGGCTGAGGCCTTGATTTTGCACATCTACAACCTGCACCCTGCGACCTGCAATCTGCAATCTGCATTCCGCATCCCGTGTACTGCGCTAGGGCGAACAAAGACAGGCGCGCACACAATAGACTACCAAAACCAGGTGCAAGCAGGCTGAGACAGAAATGGCCCGGATGAGCGAGGAGGGTGTGCCGGGGCGGCTGCCACTTCCACTGCCATTGCATTATACGAGCATGTGTGTCCCACCTGCGGTCTCTTGCACGGCTCTCTCTCACTCTTCTTCTACTTGTTGCCCTCGTGATACCTGTGGTTCGTTCTCCTTGCTCATGTGCTGCTATTCTGGTTACCGGTCTGGGGCTGTGGCTGCCGCTCGGCGTCGCATGCCTGCTGCTGCTGCTGCTGCTGCTGTGATGGGTTCCGAGGTCCGTCCTGGGCAAAACCTCGGATCAGAGGTCGCAATAGGTCAGGCCCCACGCGCTCCGGGCAAAAGAAAAACCTTGAGGGGATTGGCTGCACCGTGGCTCCTGGGAAGCAAAGCCTGGCAGCCTGGGTCTGGATGCACCTTCCGCGATGGGACGAGGGCAAGCAAGCAAGTCATCACATGGGGGGGTGGAAGCCAGGCATGGCTGCATGGCGGCAGGTGGCAGGCCCGGTCGGGGTTTGATGGAGGGTGGGTGGGTTGGGTTCAGTTCAGTTCAGTGGGGAATGGGATGGGATCATTGATGTGGAGGGCCTTGCTCCACCCGAGTGCGGCGGGAGCAACCTCAGCATGCGAGAAGGCCTCGTGGCATTTTCTGCTCGTAAAACTCTATGCACGGTCCAGCAGTAACAAGTCGGAGCAGCAGATACCTCGATACGCTGCAGCGCCGGGGGCTGCAGGGCCTCGCCCGGCACGGAAGGAGGCGCATGACAGGTAGCGGGTGTTAGCCGGCTGCCCCAGCCGCTTGCATGACTCTTTGATCTCGAGGTACATGCTAATCTAATAAGCACACCTCACAGCTGCACATTGCCGCCAACCTTTTCCAACTCCATCCTTCCTTTCATGGGCCAGGGGTTGTGGGAGAGTGTTGTTTGATGGCAAGTCCCGCAGCGTGGATCGTCAGAGGTGCGGCGGTACGTATCTCTTGCTCTGGTACGGGGGTACAAGTGTATGGTCACCACACCACACGGCACGGCATACGTGTGGTACAGTACCCAGGCAACATGCAAGGTAGTAGTCCTATGTAGCAGCAGCAGCAGCAGCAGCACAAGCAGCAAGAAGCGATTGACTGACCTCACCGGACTCCTTGTAAGCCTGCGTTGTGTGCCCCAGCCTTGTCCCAGGCACTTGAGAGAGGACGACGGTCCGGACATGCTTGCGACCGGTGTGCAGAGATCTCCATTTTCCCTTGAAGAGAGCACCGCGGTTGTGGCTGCTGGGCTGCTACAGTGCTGCCAGTTCCTTTCCCCGGCCCCTGCACAACCCACACGGCCGCCGACCCCTCACCCCCTAGCCCTTGAGCCAGAACCACTTTCGGCTTCGAATGCCACGCTTTCCTGCCCTCCCCCTCCCCCATTCCCTGTCAGCCATGTCCCTGCCCTGCCGTGCCCTGCCCTGCCGTGCCGCTGTCCACCTGCAGCATCAGCATCAGCAAGCACGCTTTCTCGGCCACGCTGCTCACTCCCTGCCCTTGCCCACGAACCCTTGCCCCCCCATGGTCCCCTGCCCCCTGCCCCCTGCCCTCTGCCCCCTGCCCTCTGCCACCCCCATGGCCCCCCGTGGCCCTTTGGCCCTCATTGTGCCTTCCCTTCTGGGTCTCGCGCCCGTTCCTTCAATATCTGCTCGATCCATGTCCTCGTCTCTCTCGCACGAGTGAGAGGGCGTGTGTCTCTGTATGGCATGTTCCACTAAAATAAACCTCGTTGCTGTCTCTCTGCCTTGTCTCTACTACTATGTGACCGCGGTTATCTGCCACAGTAGTGACAGAGCGCGCCCAGGTGACAATGAAGGGGGCCCCGAATGCAGCATGCCTCGTTGCCCCGTGCGCGTGCCGTCGTGCGAGTGCGAGTGTGGAGCTCGAGTGTCAGTGCAAGTGTCAGTCGGCTACGTGCTCTTCTTGTCCTCCCGTCCTTGGGTCACCTTTGGGTCACCTTTGGCCACCTTTGGCCCGCCGCCTCTTGGGTACTATAGTAAATCTTTGGCGGCCGAGTCCAAGTCAAGTCCAAGTCAGGTCGAATCAGGAACCGCCATCCCGCGTGGCCCCAATCTCCCCATTGGCCTTGGGCCCCCTCCTCCGGTCCCAATATCCTTTCCTGCACACCATCAACGTGAACCTAACTTTACCTGCCTCCCCCCTCCTCCCCCCGGGTCTTGCTTGGTACATGCGTACACATCCAGACATTCTCACTGCCAGCTCCTGCCTGTTGAACCCCTTCAGCAGCAACAAACTCAATTCCCAAGGTGCTTACTGTGCTTACTATCCTTCCTCTCCTCCTCTCCTCCTCTCCCTCCTCTTCTTGCCACCTCTGCTCGTGACCTCTCCGTCCTCGACTCCCATCTCTCCCTCCTCCTCCTCCTCTTCCTCCTCCTCCTCCTCTGACTGAACCTGAGGTTGTCTCCCCTGTCCATCCTGTGTCCCTGTGCCCGAGTGTCCAAGTGTCAAAGTGTCCCATAGCCCCTGCCCTGCCCTGCCCTGCCCTGCCCTACCCTGCCCTGCCCTATCCGTCCAATATACTCCACTCCCCAGTACGGACTCACGGAGCTGGTAACCGCCTTCGGATGTTAGTCTTCGGCACAGGCTGGTGAGGCTCTCGGTCATAACAAGCCAGCTGCTACTAGTCCAGGTTCCGTGCGAGACCCATCAACGTTCGTCGCCCAACTAAAAGAAAAACCCACTTCCACAACCCACACAACCACCCGCACCCACCACCCAGCACAACCTTACTCCCTTCCGCGCCCGTGCGAAATCGATTCGACCCATCCGAGCTGGTCCTGACCCGTTCCCCGTTCCCCGTTCCCCGTCGCCTTGGCCCTGAATCTGAATCGAATCTGAGAGTTGGCGCAGGACGGACAGACAGACAGCCTAGCCAGTCCCAAACCCACGCGCTGGCTTCGATCGCCGTTGCCCTCCAGTCCATCTCATCTCTTTGTTCATCATCAACCTCGTCGTTCATTCTAAAGTCGTTCATTCTCCGCCCAACCCGCAGCTGCCACTTCACATACCTATATGGGACTACGCCCCGCCCCGTTCGTGTAATAGCACGCTGGCCCTTGCCACCCTCATCACGAACGCGACCATAACTCTCTCAGGGTCCCGCGACCTCAGCACATACTCACGAGACTACTGAGATCAACCCCCCCTCCCTAATCCCGCTTCCAGTCTCGTCGCCCGGGACGTCATCCCTTCCGCCCCGCAATACCAGCCACGTCTTCCTGGCGCGATTCGTAACTTTTTTTTTTGCCTTCTTCTTCTCCTCACTTGAGTTGTTGAGTCTCGGCTCTGCTCACTCGCCGCCGTCTTTGTGACAAAGGACCACACCGCGGCGGTTCACTCGCCGTGATTCAAGCATCCGACTTGAGCCTAACGAAACAAATGCGCCATGGCTACTACCGAACACTCCCGTCCCGCTTCGCAGAAGCTTCCCGCAGGGCTGGCCGGTGTCCTAAACCCCTCAGACGACAATAGGGACTCGGCTTACTACTCGAGCACCGACGCTTCCAGCAAACGTGAGTTGAGCCCTTGTGGTGCCGGCAGTAGTTGTATGTGTAATCGCCAATTGAATAGAGAGCTGACCTTTGGCCCCCTCGTGCCGGTAGACACCTCTGCCGCATCATACCATGCCGTCTTCAGCCCCACGAATGGCGGCTTCCATCACTCGCAAAATGACAAGACGCCCTCGCCCACCACCACCAACCTGCTGCCACAGCCTCTGATATCCCCAGTGACCAGCAACATGAGCGTTGCGTCAATTGTGTCCCCGACCAGCCCTGCAGGGCCCGATGCCCGGTACCTGGACCGCCACCTCTCCATCGACTCCGCTCCCAACAGCGCGACCTTGGGCGTCGAGACGGGCGAGCCCATGTCCAGGCGCGAGAGCGTCGACAGCCGCATGAACCAGGACTTCGGGGGCATGAGGCTCGGCGCATCCCCTTACGCGAGCAACAACCACTCCACGACCTCGATCCAGAACACCCTGCAGCAGCAGCGGAATCCCAGGACGGGGGGCATGGAGAGCCTGTCGATCCACCGCATCTCCAACGGCTACCAGCCCAGCAATGAGCGCAACCCAATCGACGGCAGCCTGAAGACCGTCCGGACAGCCCCGACCATCACTGGCCCTACCACAGGAACCATCGCGCGCGCAGCCGAGCCCACAAAGGGCCAGGCCTGGGCCTTCCCGGAGGAGGAACTACACCGCATGCCGTCGGGGGCTCAGTCGCTCATCGACTCGAGGAGGAGCAGCGTGGCCGAGTCCTTCGCCAGCAGTCAGTGGACTGCCGAGTCGAGGTTGCCACCAGGCCAGCGGAGGCTGGACGAGGGCCTCACGCCTCCTGACTACCAGCGCATGTCGAGCAACTCGGGCGAGTTCCCCGCGGTCCACCACCACTCGCTGCAACACAAACAGCTCGGCGATCTGCAAGCCGAGGACGCGGCCTCGCAGGCCGGTGCGCAGCCGTACAGCAGGACACCGGAGCTGCGAGTCAGCCACAAGCTCGCCGAGAGGAAGCGCAGGACGGAGATGAAGGAACTGTTCGAACAGCTGAGGGACCTGATGCCGCAGGAGCGGGGCTCCAAGGCGTCCAAGTGGGAGATCCTGTCCAAAGGTAAGTCGAAAGCTGAGGATGATGGTCCTTTGAGCCGTCGCGGTGACTGACCGCGCCACAGCTATCACCGAGCACCAACGTCAGTCTGATACCATCAAGTACCTGCAGCAGCAGAACCATACGATCGTGAGCGATGTCGACATGATGAGGCGCGAGCTTGCTGCAGCCAGGATGGAGAACTCACAGCTGAGAGGGGAACTGAGCGCAGTCTCAGCGGGCCAGGCCGCCGGCTCACACAACTCAGCACCGCCTACCAGCTCGTTTGCCCAGAAGGACGCCCAACGCCCTGAACTGCCCCCACTGCGGTCGCTCAGCGGCGAGGTGCCAACGGCCCCAGAGTCCATGGCAGGCGTACAGTATGAGCAACCTAGATTTGCCGGCTACCGCGCACCTGACGCAAGATACTAGAGGGACTTATGTGAGGGTCAAGCCCCTCAGCGCCGACGGCTACCCAGGGAACCGACACGAATAATGCTTTGGACCCTGGTTGACCCACAAGTGGTGTACGGTGCGCGACGGGCTCTGTTCAACCTGACGGCGAGTACCGAACGGTGATGATCCAACCACCGGAGCTGTTGACCGCACAACCGCGTGGTTTCGGCCGAGTCGTCTGCTCGAGCTTTCACAATGGGGATGATTTCACGGCGTACGAAATGACGACACCTTTCCTGGACAATCCCTCAAACACACGGTGGACGATGCCCTTCTTCACGAACGTGGACATGAACACCGGGGTGTCTCAAATGATGCCTGGCCCATGACCGTCCGCACCTGGTTACACGGACCTTTCCGCTGTAGTACGAGCACTCAGTTCTTTCGCACCTGCAAGACTCGCTCCTTTGGGCCGAAGCGTCTCGCAGACGCGGCCGTTCCAGGATCTTAGATCCCTTCGTTCTTCTATCTTTCCCTGCGCCGACCGACATGCAGGTTTCTTTTGTCCATTCAGAAAGAAAAGAAGCGACGTGACGGATACGCAGCTGAACGGGCTGTGCCCATTCCAAGGCTTTAGGTCCCGGTGTTTTTTTTCTTCTTTCGTCTTTTACGTTTCGGATGGTGACAAGAGAGCAAGAGTCAAGAGAAAGACACCCGGGCATATCGGATTGCCCTTTTTATTTTGTTGTGTGTGCTGTGTTCTTTCTACGTTTATTGATGGATTGCATATACCCATTGTAACTTCACTTAGGCGTCTGTCCACAGTTGGTTGTGGTGGTATGGGAGCGGTGTGTCTATATATAAAATGACGGACGGCCCGTGTGAGTCCTTGGAGACACGAGGGACGGCGGTACGTCTAGACACTTCTCCTGAGGACTGCTATTACTTGCTCGTCGGGCAGGGCAGACATTTGGGATCACAACAGTAGCTGTGAGGATATTTGGCGACGGACTGGAAAGGGTCAAAACTCGGGGCGTGTTGTGGCGGCGTGAGGGGGGACCAGAGATGCTGCTTGATCTCTGTGTCCAGGTGGATGGTTCTTGGGGGAGATGGGCCAACACGAGGCTCTACGGAGCCGTGTTTATTAGATGTACTGTGAAGATGTACAACCAACCACGTCTTGTCAGCCTGGCTCCGACTGGCAATCAGTCCCGGCCAAAGGGGGGGCAACGCAGGGCCACATAATCCATATCAAATATATCTATATATACACACACAAGTACTGGACAACTCAACCGTCAAATGCATCAATGTGCAAGCACCGGCACCATCCTAGACCCAGCTGGATCTGGATCTTGGACCTGGATCTCGAAGACCCCTCGGGGTGCCCTAGTGCCTACTACGGGCGGCCGTGCTCTGTCAGTTCTCAGACTCGGGACCCCAGATGGCTGGGCGTCTTCACATGCCAGAGATCTGATGTGAGCAGGGCTCGGGTTGGCGGGCAGTAGTCGGGCCTGAGTCGCTGGAGGCTTGGGGGCGGCGAGAACCTGCGTCATGCGCTCGTGGGGAACCCTAGGCCTAGGCCGGGTTACCTAGGCCGCCTAGGCGACCGGCCCTACTTTGTTCGTTCAACCGGGAACGCCAGCTGCCGCCTCCTCAACATCGTTGGACTGGATTGCCGACCTGCTTCCAACATGCTCACATCACACTCTACTACTTTTCCCCTCGGGCCATCTGCTTGAATGTGCTGAGACGGTTGAAAACCCCCCTGCCGCCTGCTTGTCTTTCCCCTTCCGCTTGCTCACGTTGCGCGCAACGTCGCCGGGACTTTGGGGTACCGTTGTTGCCGGCGCAGTCCATTGCGCAGTAGCCCACACCGGCGTGCCGAGGTAACGGGACTCGGAAGCAAGAGGCCAGCCAGTCAGCCAGCCATTCCCACCCTCTCCCGTTTTCAACAACAACGGCGAGCAAAGTGCTTCCTCGTGTGTACACATATACACATTACAAATTGCCCCATCATGTCATCCTCACTGCAGAGCATACAGGTGAGCGCATTGCCCCAGGATAGAGACAAGGGGGTTACGAACAGACAGGGGGACTGGGGGGCCGGTTCGAGGGCATGAATCTGTGTCGCATCAGAGGCAGACGGCTGACCGCGCTCGCTGGGCAAGAGACCCGCCATGAGAGCCACAATGGAGCCTGAGCCATGACTTGCGCTGACACCCGTCACTTCCTAACAGTCCGCCATCGAGCGCGTCATCCTCGACCCAAAGTACCATGACGTCCTCGCCGTGCTCAAGGGCGCCCGCAACGGTGCCGTGTACGGCACAAAGGTGCGCTTCCCGCACGCGCTGGTCATGATATGTCTTTTCCGGTCCGGCACGTAAGTTATTACTCATCCCCCGACCTCTCTCCCACCCCCCATTCTTCTCTTTCCGGTCGGTCACTCGCCTATCCTCCTCCGTCTTGTCCATCGGCACACCAGAAAAACCCCCAACAAGCACCGCTGACGTCGGGAAAATGACAAACAAAAAAGCGTCCGCGAGAAGGCCTGGCTCATCTTCCGCGCCACGCGCACGCACGCGCGCAACCTGGCCAAGTTCGCCACCATCTACAAGCTGACGTGCCTGGTCCTCAAGCACATGGGGCCCACGCCCGGCAAGGAGTCCCCCCACGACAGCCTCATGGCCGGGCTGGTAGGCGGGTACGCGGTGTTCGGGCGGCGGTCGGCGCGGTCCGGCCGCATCTCGAGCGTCAACCAGCAGATCGTCATCTACGTGTTCGCGCGCGTGGTGCTGGCGCTGGCGAGGCTGTCCGTCAAGGAGGGATCCCCCTTCGCGCTGCCCGTCGTGTCCAGGGGCAGGGCCGCCGACGCCGTCAGCTACTACGCCTGGCCCGTGTTCGCGAGCGCCAGCTGGGGAATGGTCATGTGGCTCTTCCGCTGGCACCCCGAGGACCTGCAGCCCAGCCTGCGGTCCAGCATGACCTACATCTACGCGCAGAGTGACCACTGGGACGGGCTGAGGAACTTTGTGTGGCATAACAAATAGGTGGACTGACAGTGCCGGGGGGGGGGGCGGACTGAGGACAGCATGGTACGAGCTGGAGGTATTACTGTACAGCATTTCGGCGTTCTAGGAGGGCTCATTTCTGGCTTTGGGTGGTTGGAAGGGGAAGGGGACAGGCGCAGGGGGGGCGGGGGGACAAGTACACGTAGAGGCGATGTTGGAACAGCATTTCACTACACTTGTATAGACGTAGACAAGCAAGCAGCATTAAAGGAGCCCACTGACTTGTGTCATGTCAGGGCTGGTCTTGTTTCGAATGTTTTTGAATTTTGTTCGTTGTGTGTTCGCCGCTTCTACAGGTGCCGCCACCCGTTCTGCCACATGATCTGCTTCTCGTTGATGAGACACGAGACCCCGGGCTCACGGCGGACCTCGCCCTCGGGGGCGTCCGCCACCCACTGCCGCAGCCTCTTCGCGACGGTGGCGGCCTCGAGGCGGTGCGACAGGCCGGACCTCCACGTCAGCCAGCGATTGGCCCAGGCGCCCACGACGGTGGCCCACGGGCCGGGGAAGCGCTCGCCGTCGCGGGCGCGGACGGCGCCGTACGCGTACGGGCTGTAGGCGACGCGCACGTTGGGGTTGAGCCATACGCCGGCGCCGGCGCCGGCGCTGAGCGGGTTGTCGGCGTGGACGAGGCAGCACTCGCTGCCCTCGAGGTGCAGGTCGGCGAGGCCGTCCGGGATGGCGCGGAAGCGCAGGGGCGGGTCGGCGCGGAAGGGGGCGGCGTCGAAGATGACCATGCCGTTCCAGCACGAGGCGACGCGGGCGGGCTCCGAGCGCAGGGCCGCGTCCCGCGCGGGGCCCGGCCGGAACCACGGCCAGTGGTTGCTGGCCGTCTTGCGGCCCTCGCCGTCGCGCAGGGCAAAGGTGTCGTAGTAGGCCGGCGGGTGCTTGTAGTCCATGCTGCAGGCGGCGGCGTAGGCGCCGCCGCGCGTGTGCAGCAGCGTCAGGAAGTCCTCGACGTCGAAGATGACGTCGTTGAGCCACAGCACCTTGTCGAAGGCGAAGCCCTGCCCCTCCTCCGCCCCGCGCATGGGCTCCATGGCCCGGTTGCGCTCGCGGGCCAGGTACGTGATGCGCCGCTTGTCGTAGACCCTGTCCTCCTGGTTCCAGATCCAGCCCTCCTGGCGGGGGGCGTCCGGGGCGGGGCGCGCCCACATCTCCTCGAGCTGCTGCCAGACGGTCTGGCCGAGCGACACGGTATTGGGGACGTGCCGCGCGTCGAGCTGGGCCTTGAGGGCCGTCAGCCTGTCCTTGGTGTCGTCCTGGGAGCCGGACTCGAGGGCCGAGAAGTAGACGTTGGCGGGGCCGAGGTGGTCGACGAGGGCGAGCACGGCGGCGCTCCAGTCGGGGAGGATGGGCCCCGTGTTCCGGTGGACCGAGACTATGAAGAAGGTTTCGTTGCCGGCGGGGACGGGCCCGTCCGGGTCGATGGTGCTGTGGCGGAGCCCATGGCGCGTGAGGGAGGGCAGGGTCGTCCGGGAGGTGACTGGCCGGTGACGCAGGAGGAGGATGACGTCGATGGTGAAGAGGAAGAGCAGCAGGGCGATTATGGGCCGCCTCCTCTGTCGCAGGCGCCGGAGGAGGAGTCGGGAGGAGATGATCATGACAGGTGGGAAGAAGGCGTGGTCGTGGTCGTGATCATGACGGTCTGCAGAGGGGGGGGAAGACTTGGACCAGACGAGAGCTTCCAGAGGCCACGGGAGGGCTGCTGCTTCATATTTGAGTACTAGATCGGGAGAGTTGGATGCTTTCTGGTTCAGAGGAAGTTGAGAAGTGAGGGCCCTCGGGCTCGGCAAGGCCTGGGGGACGTCAGGGGCGGTGCACAAGCAACAGCCAAGGAAGGGGGACTGCTTGGAAGGGAGCGGCAAGCAGCAAGCAGCAAGCACACGGTGGAAGGTGAGCTCTCGTCTGGACGGGGCACAAACACGGGCACGGGCGCAGCAGCAGTAGCAGCAGTCGCAGCAACAGCCAGGATTGTCGCAGGATTCAGCGTTACCCACCGCGATGAGCTCACCGTGGAGGTTTGCCCGGGTTGCACGCATGCGGCCAAGGCTCGCCAGCAACAAACGTGTACTCCATCCAGAGGCGTGTGGTTCAATGGCTGCCTAGTTGGTCCCTCGTGCCGAATGCAGACGTGGTTGGTCCACCAGGTTGTTAGTGTGGGCTGTGTGGCTGTCAGTGAGCCCAGACCCGGGCTCTTGAAATTACATTCCCCCGCGCAGCCCCTTCCTGCCTCGACACAGACCTCTCGCTTGTTGCTGAACGAAAGTAACGAGAGTGATCCGTATCAAATATGTGTTGTCTTCACCACGAGCATGAATGTCTGCTTGTTCTAAATCGGTCAGGATACAGCCACCCACGAGCAATGTGCTGTACGAGGTGAGATATGACGATGACCGCCCGCGAGGGATCAGAGAGATGTGTAGCGGAGCAAGTCTTCACTGCGAGTGGTCCACCTCAGAGGTACTACAAGAACGGACGACCCATATCTCATTGGTAATGCTCGTGAACGCTCCGCCAATCTATCTACTCTACCATGATGCACTCGGAAAGAACAACAAGCAAGCGAGACCCAGCGGCCACCACAACGGCACGACCATCACGCCAGCCCCGCCTCGATCTCGGCCAGCTCCCTGAGCGTCTCCTCGATCACCTTCTTCTCGCCCGCCGACGGCTCCAGGTACGGCCTGCGGGGCTGGAACTTGTGCCTCGAGCCCCCGAGCCCGGCGCGCGGCGCCGAGTACACCGACGCCGCGTACTTGACCGCCGCGATGCCCGCCTTGCACGGCTGCTCCGCCAGCGCCGCCTTGCGGTGCAGCGCCATGGCCTCGCCGTGCCTGCCCTCCCCCCACAGAGCGTACACGCGCGAGATGGACCGCGGGAACACGTTGGCGAACCCGGCGATGCAACCCGCCGACCCGCTCGACAGCCCGCCCAGCAGGAAGTCCGACTGGCCCCCGAACGTGGCGAACTCGTCGGCCGGGAGCACCGCCGCCAGGCGCACGATCTTGGCCACCGACCCGCACGTCAGCTTCACGCCCACGATGTTGGCGTGCCTGCGCGCCAGCCCCGTGATGGTGGCCGAGTCGAGGTCGATGCCGTTGCACACGGCCGGGAAGTTGTAGATGACGATCGGCAGCTTGGACCCCGCCGCCACGTCGTCGAAGAAGCGCTCCACCACCGCCGCCGTCGTCTGCTTGCCAAAGTACCCCGGCGGCAGGCACAGCACGTAGTCGGCCCCCGCGGCCGCCGCGTCGTCGATGAACTCGAGCACCTGCCGCGTCGAGTGGCCCCCGACGCCCGCGATGATCGGGTAGTCCGGCCCGACCGCTTTGCGCGCCGTCGCCAGCAGCTCTTTGCGTTCCTCCCGCTTTTGGTGGTGAGGCACAGCTGTTAGCGACGGAAGAGGGGGGGGGGCTCACGTCGGTTCGCTGGGGGGATCTGAAATCTAGTTTTCCAGTACTCACCGTCAGCAGAAACGTCTCCGCGTTTGTCCCGAGGATGACCAGCCCGGTCAGCCCTGATTTGGCGAGGTACGAGTAGTATTTTGCCTGGTCCTCGAGTTCCAGGGTGTCGGTCTCGGGGTTGAACACTGCCACGCCATAGCAAAGTCAGCAGTTCATGTTGGCAATTAAGTTTGGTGAGCTACTACTGACTCTGCCACAACCATGGCAGGCCCGTGTAGTCGAGATAGGCTAGCTATATCCCACAAGCGGAGGGGGGAAGGGCTCACTTACAAGTCACGGCCGGGCACCACACGCCGCTCGGGGGGATCTTCGAGGGTGCCATGCTGAGCGTATGGCGATTCTAAACGAAGATGAGATTATGAAGTCTGATCTGGGTATATAAACGATCAACTTAAAGGATATGAGTGCGTGCACCTGGGACAACAAGTCCACAGCGATTTGATGAAAGGTGAGGGGAGAACCAACTGCCATTTGACTAAAATAGGCGGGTCAATCCACACCGAACGGGACGAGCGAGCATGCCATTGCGGAGGATCTGCCGACAAAGACCCCCCCCAGCCGATCACGGAGCCGGCGGCTACCAGCGGTCACCCGGATATTGACACCGGAGACCGGCAACGTGGCAGGCGTTCGTCCTACCCTGCCGGACCACAGTATCCGAGCCTCCTGTGAGCGATGATCAGTCTCCGATTGCCCACTGTGACGTGACATAGGCTTGCACGCGCGCCGGCAGCATACCCCTCTCGATTTCCCTCACCACACCCACCCACCGAGGCATATCTGCGCTTAGCCATATACGACTCAAGACACTTAACTCATTCACACACTCACATCCACACGCGGGCACCGTCCAAGCAGCAGACGAGGCGCCCAAAAATCGTTTCTTCAGAAGACAGGTAGTTGCTGCGCATGCCCATAAAGCATGGTCGCGTCCGCGCTGGATTACATTACTCCTGTATGCTACGCTACGCCTTCCACACCCATGAAATTTCCCATGATATCTTGTAAAAACCCCACACAACCGCAAGCCTGAAGCCTATATGCATGTAAAAATGACAAACCGGAACGCCATCATGTCGATGTGATCAACACCCTCGAGGGATCATTGCCCGGCCCCCCTGACTGCCGGACCATAGTCTATCGCTTCCCAGCTTCACCCCACAGCGGCATCCCTCATCGCTGATACGCCGGCAGGGGCTCCGACGATGCCGCAGCAGGGGCCTGGTGTGCAAAGTACGCCCCGTACTCCTCCTCCTCCGTGAGGATCGGCGCCGAAGGCCCATCAGCCACCGGTGGCGCACTCGGCGCTGAGCTGCTCCCGGCCCCGGCGTCATCCTCTACGGGGAACTCGGGCGGTGCGCTCGCCTCCGCCAGCAGCCTCTGCCGCTCAAGCTCCTGCTTGTCGTCCGTCGAGTTGCCGTTCGGCCCGGCTGCCAGGTCGTCGAGAGTCGGCGCTGACGGGGCCGCTTCCGTAGGCGGGGGTGGTGGCGGGGCCGAAGGGGCCGAGGGAGCAGAGGGGCCGGCTTCGTCCCCGCCGCCGGTGTGTGCTGCTGGTGCTGAAGGTCCTGCTGTTGGTGCTGGCGCTTCTGGTTGGCTGGGGAGTAGTCTCTGTTCTGCCCGTCGTACCCTTTCCTTCTCCGAAAGGCCGCTCTCGTCTGGAAAGTCTGGCGGTGGTGGTATGTAATGTGGTGCTGGGTCAGCCGGCTCCTGAGACCCCCCGTTCCAGTATGGGTACTGAGCCGCGGGCTCGCCGGGATATGGAACGTATTCCTGCGGGTATGCTCCATCTGCGCCGTAGCCCTCCTCGTCCCATCCTGCGGACCACGCACCGTCCTCGTTGTACGCGCCGTCCAGCCCCGGGTTTGGAGGTGATGGGATGGCCTTGCCCCGCCGGCTGGTGTCTGTGGTCCCCACCACCAGCTCAAAGGAGTCATATATGACGCCTTTCTCGCGCTTCAGGGGGTCCGTGTTGACCAGGCTGCCGTCAAACGACGCAAGACCAGCCGCTGCCTCCCTGCCTGACGTCAACACGCCAGCAGCCGGGCCGACCCTTGGGTTCTGCTGTATCTGTATCGCGTTGGCCAGCTTGCCGCCCAGGTCCACAATCACCTCCAGCCGGTACTTGAAGCTGATCATCTCACCGGGAACCCCTCTTATTGAGGGGAAGGAGTTCTCGGGCACCCTGACAGAGGTCGTCACGCTGGCGGTCAGCGTGGCGGGGTCGATGATCAAGGGGCTGAATGCCTGCGAGAGGTCCTTGCGGAACACACTGCATGTGCCCGCAGATGATAATGACAGCCCGCCTAGCCCTGTCTTGGATTTTGGATAATACTCTTCCTTCTCCAGCCTCCGCTGTTCTTCTTTAGATATGTTCTTGAACAGGGCGACCGGTGGCGCCGAGTCCACGCGGCCTTGCCTGTACAGGGTGACTATTACTCCGTACAGGCTCTTTATCCGCTTCGTATGCTGCACGTCTACCTTGACGGATATTGTGTCGCCGGGGAGGCACCCGCTCTTCATGAGCTCGATTTTTGTTGTGATGGTCTTGTCCTTGGAGACTGACTTCCTCGCTGCGCCGCCCTGGACTGTCCCCAGGCTTCCCGAATGGTTCATGTCGGCGCGGTCTCTCGAGCTGAGGCCGGTGCTGCCGCTCACGGCACTGTCCCCGCTCACCTCGCTCCGCAGGTCGCTGTTGACGGGGCTCCTGGGGTTCTGGTGCGCATCCTGGTTTGCGTCGTCGGCAACGAGAGACCCTTCTGTTGATGTTTCTACTGCTCTTGTTGAGTCGAAATCTGACGAGGACTCGCCCGCGGCACCATCTGCAGTGATGGGCGTCCCGCCCTGAGAGACGGTCGAGCCGGCTGCCTTCTTCTTTTTCGACCTCTTGGATATGGGCTGCAGGTATATGGTCCGAGGACGGGGCGCCGGGAGAGCCCCAACATCAACCTGCTCCACCAGCTCTATCTTGCGATCGCAGGTTGTTGTCGCATTTATAGAAGTCGGCCTGGTCAGCGTCGCTACAATCGTGTACCCGATGCTCCCTCGCTCAAACTATAGTTGGTTAGCAAATGGTATTCCCGGTAAGGACCCGGAGATGCGCCGGCCGATAGGACACCTGTTGTCGTTTGTTGTTGTTGTTGGCATGAACGCTTACCTCAATGCTGCTGGGCAGGTCCTTCTCGGGGAACAAGAGGTCGAAATTAAACTCGTATCTGCCGGACTCCAGCCTCCCGTCGGCGCAGAGGACCTGCTCATCCTGAAACAACGAGGCGTAGCCGTTGCCGAGGAATCTGAAGTGAGAGATGCCATCGGAGTCGAACTCGGAAGGGTTGACGGGCTCGTTGGCGGCGTTTGGGCTCTTGTAGACGCGGACGTAGCCACGCAGGGCGACGGTCAGGTGGGTGACGCGGATGGGCTTGACGAGGGCCAGGACGACGGCGCCCCTGACATTGTCGCCGGCGCCGTACTTGCGATGTGGCTCGGCAGGGCGGATGTGGAAGTCGACGACGTTGCGGGTGCTCCTGGAGCGGATGGGCAGGGCGAACCTGGAGAAGAAGGAGCGGCTCGAGGGTTGGGACTGGTCTTCCAGCGTGGTCGCGGCGTTGCTGGACCCAGATAGGGCTACCATCTGTGCAGGACTGGGGGTCACGGGGGGCTCGCGACGGGGTGGCCTCGTCGTCCCCGTGCCGTGCCTTGCGGGAGGTGTCGGTGGGTTCCAGGTTGACTGGAGTGGATGGATGTTGGGCCTTGGGCGGGTTCTGTCGGGCTGTTGGTATCGTGTCGTGTCGGTCGGGCTCCGTAGGGGCGGCGGTGGATCGCCCTGGAGGATGAGCGAGGGTCGGGCGAATTTGGGTTGTTGAATAGCACGAGTGACGGACGGGCGGGCGGGCGGACGGACAGTTAGGGAGATGTCGAGTCCCTTCAAAGTGCCGGCTGTCCCTTCCACACACACACACACAAGTCTTGGCCCGGAGCTGAGCCACCAGAGGCGACGAAGACAGCGGAGAGCAGCCAGTGACGGGGGGCGAAGGTGACTTTTGGCGCGATTACACGCACACACGCCCACAAACACGCACGCTCGCACTCGCACGCAAGACTGGCGCAAACACAGGCACACACGGCTGAGGCAGAGCAGTTGGCGTCGGGCGGCTTGTACGAGGCTCGCGTGGGCAGCTGCCGAGTGCCGGGAAGAATGATGTATAGAAGAAAGGAATGGGTTCGTTGAGCGGCATGCCAAGGCAAGACAAGACTTGCCAAGAGGGGAAGAAGTACAGTGTCAGGACGGAAAGCCGCGTGTAGGACCTGGACGGCTGGACGGGTCGACGGGTGGACGGGTCGAGGCGACAGGCGACAGGTTGGATTTTTGGGAAATGGGGCGGGCTTGTGCTTTGGTGCTGGGTGGGTTTGGAATTGTTTGGGGTTGTGCAGGGGGACGATGATGATGGGAGAGTGTGTCCAGGTGAAACCTGATACACCAGCGAAGTATTCGAAGGGGGAGGGGCCACGGGTTGATCACTGAGGGCCGACAGACGGGAACGGGGGGGGCGGGCGAGTGGGTGGGTGGAGGGATGGATTGGGGGGTGAAGAGGCAACGAGGGTAAAAAGAGGGTAAGAGAGAGAGAGAGGGAGGTGGGAGGTGGGAGGGGTGAGGGATGAGGGATGAGGGAAGAGGGAGATGGATGATAGGTGGTGAGCAAACTGGGTTGGTGAGGAGAGGAGGGAGGAAACAACACTTGGGATCAAACAAGGTGCGCGACAGGACACGACGGACGGTTCAACCGTCAGTCAACAACCACCGATGCGACCGAGTGTCCCGCATGTCAATGTCATGTATGTTGGTGGATGGCTATGTCGTACGTAGTCTATGTGTGTGTGTGGGTGTGTGTTTGTAAGAATGTACGACGTATCGTAGGTAGTATGGTTATAGATACATGACTGAATTACATGACACCTGCGGATTGTATTAAACACATTGCACCTCACGCCTCACGCCTCACACTTCACATCTCACGTCTGTCTCTGTATTACGTCTGCCTCTGCACTCTCTCACCGTCACTTCTTCTTGTTCCTCCTCCTCCTCCTCCTCTTTCCTGCTGCTTCTCCTCACTGCACCTCGGGTGCAGTGAGAGGAGCCCGGATCTGCCCCGGGCCATTCCGCGTACCGTCTTGGTGGTGGTGGTGGTGGTGGTGCTGCTGCTGCATACCCGGACTACAGGTGCATCTGCCCCCCATGCCTCTCCCACTCGCCCCGTACCGGACTTTCTCACCTCCAACAAACAACCTGGCACAATCGCGGGGCAACTCCGTACTCCACCTTTTGTTCTGTAATCAGTCATTCGCCCCGTCAGCCGTGGAACCCCATCGAGAGGGAGACGAGAGCCCGCAGCCAGCCATCACCTCCAGTCCAGCCAGTGTCTGTCCCAGCAAGCTTAGCGAGTTAGCCACCTGAGCGACAAGGGGGGCCTTCCCTCTACGCCATTGTTCCAGACCTGCCTGGTCTCGTCGTCGCAACCACGGACCGCAGCAGGCTTGAGAGCAAACCTTCTAGCCGCCTGCTAGCCTGCTTCAACGCTGGCTGGCTGGGCCAGGCTGGCCAGTTCCGGCCGTTGACAACTGCCTTGGATGACTGACTAACTGGCTGGCTGACTGACTGACTGACTGACCGAACTGACCGAACTGACCGACTGACCGTCTACCGAATGAACCATCGTCCCATCCTGGTCCTGCCCTCAAACTGACTCTGTGGCTCTTTTGTGCCCTCCTCAGGAAACGCCGCCCTACAGTCATGGCCTGAATCCAGCCTGTACTGTACTTGGGTGTCGTTGTCGTCAAGGGGCATTCTGTCAGTGAATCGGTCCTCGCCCGCGCCCCCCCCTCGGCTGTGGTGCGCAAGTAGAGCCTCAACGGGGCCCGGAAGGGCCACTGCCCGGTCGTCGAGTCAAGGGACCCCGTGTTGGAAACTAACATGTCCGTTTTCGACCCGATCGTCATCACCAAGGCGGGCCCTTGGAGATCCAGTCTTACGCGTCACCGAACCTTGAGTTGCTTGTTTGGCTTTAACAATATCTCCGCCCCAACCACTGCTCGAAGTCTAAAAATTGTCGGGCTTGCGCTGCCGACAGGAACCCGTACCGTCCATTGATCGAACAGCAGGAGCCCCCCCCCCCCGGAACAGTATCGCCCTCACCATTGAAGCGAGGGCCCACCCGCTAGAAACCTTAAATTCCTTGCCTGTCCCACCCGGGCACCACCCAAAGGCCGGGCAGATGCTCCCAATAGCCCCGGCTTGTGCGCCATTGCCATTGCTGGCCCGCCCCGTAGCCAGGGGCCGCCAGCAAAAGAGACAAGAAAAAACCACGTCTAATCTGTCGCGGTGACGCTCAAAAATTAATTACGGGGGTCAGCATGCATCTGCGCCTGGGCGCCTCAAGAAACATCCGCTCAGACTCGAAACGACCAAGCCTGGGGTCCGGGAGCGTTGTTTCTACTATGGTACCCAACGGGCCAGCAAATGAGGCCAACAGTGCTTTGCCAGCTAGGTAGTAACAAAATCCCTATAGGAGCAGTCCCCTTTCCCACTCTGCTAATCTTGGACCAAGGCAAATCGACTGGATGGGCCGATCTGGCTGGCTCCAGATCTTGGCTTCCTCCCTAGCTTCTCTTGTCTGCGTGCTTCCGCTCACTTCTCATGCAGTGCTTCCAGATCCACACAGCGGCACGTACATGGACAAGGCATGGCCAAGAAGGTCGCACGACGCTCCCAAGACTTTTTCTCTCTAGCACCTTGTGGCCTGTCCTCCCAGCGATCGGTCCCCACCCCCCTTCCCTCCCCTCCCACCTCAAGCTTCATGGTCTCGCCCGAAAAGCTTCATTTCCGTAGGGCTGGCAGTTCTTGGCCTTGGTTGAACAGCAACACTATTTATAAGTCCGATCAATGCTATACCCAAAAAGCTTATCGTTTGACATCTCAGACGCTACCGCTCAGCCTGCACTAACGCGCTTCAAAATGGCGCCTGGCCACAACAGCTGGCAATGCCATCCTGCATGTGTATTCACGGCAATCAGGGTATTCTCCGGTTCGCCTGTCACTTGAAAACTGCACAGAGGCAACAAAACAGAGTCGCTGGTGCCTCAGACGGCACCACACGTGTGGCAGGCTCCACCGGACTTGCATTGCGCACATCGGCTGGTGTTTGACATTTGTATCAGCGCCGCCAATTGGATACGACCCGCGAGCCGAAGATCTTCGCAAGCATGTGCCACCTGCAAAGACACAGGCACACCGGTACGTGCAGTGCGCTGCTCAACATCACGCCTCTCGCATCGCTTGTGCGTGTCGGCATTGGCCCGTGGTCCAGAGGCCAGTTACTCATTGTGCGTGGTGACTGCAGCGATTTGTCACGCCGCCGAGCACGACCACGAGCACAACCATGTGACCAGGACTCCTCCAACTCACAGCCCGGCAGAGGACAATCCAATCTTTCAAACCGCGCGCGTGGTCATCTGCTTCGCCGACAGGTGCCACCATATCCAATGTGTGTTGCCAAGCCACATTGACAGGTCTGATTCCGCAACGACTCCGGCCGACTCTATTTCAGTCGCTCTGATGCAATCTACATGCCACCTACTGAGTCCACAAACATTCCGAGGCCGTCTAAATAAAGGTAAAAAATCCACAGTCTTCATCATCAAGGCCGCCAATGACCAGACTGAACTCGATATCGAATCTATCCCTCACCGCCACTGCCTCGCACTGGGACGAACCTCGTCTGAAGCAGACAGACACCCTGACCACCAGAAACCACCTCCCACCGAGCCTCGACTAGCCCTCTGGGCCAACCGAAACAAAATAGCTCACAAAGAGCTCTCCCCGGCACTCAAGTATTTTCAGAAGCAAGAAACGGCAGACCAAGCCCTGTCCCTTCTCAAACAGGTAGCAAGGAACCTTGTCCCACACTCCCCCCCCCCCGGCCGTAGGCACCCATACCCACCACACATGACCAGATGTGCTGCTGGGAGTTCAAGCCCCGTTACTACTGCCAGTACTGCAGGATCCCGATGTACTGGGACCCGTCCCGCGGCCGCATCGAGCTGTGCCACGGCGCCAAGACCGGGGGCGGCGGGCGGCCCGGGCGGTGCGTGATGCAGAAGATCGAGCCCTTCGAGGACAGGGCCCTGTTCACGGCGTGCTGCGCCGACTGCTCGCGGCTCGTCTCCCGGGGCATACGGCCGCGGCACTGGAGGGACGCTGGGTTCAACAGGAGGAGGAGGGAAGCTGACAATGTCAGGAGACCCGGCCGCTGGTGGGAGCGTCTCACCAGGTGGAGGCGGTGACGGGCGAGTTTGAGAGGTGCCACTGATCAACAGGAGACGCAGTTTGTTGTGTGGGAGAGAAAGGTGGTAAGTTGCGTACACAGGTCTCAGCGCTCGCCCACTCGTAACTAAAAGACCCGATGGGCGGTGGCGATGGGCTCTCGCCTCAAATGGCCTGCCTCTTGTTGGCCTCTGCAACACATGTGCTCAGCAGAGGTTCGCCTGTGCCCTCGATGCCAGCAGCATAGCAGCAGGTCCGATGGTCAAGGGCGGCACGGCACGGCAGCGAAGCTGCGTATTGGTCAACCATCTGTAACATTCCTGGCCGCCTGGTGTGCAAAGATGCTATCATTTTGCACTCTATCTGCCTTTTGGATATCCGCAGCCCCCCTCCCCAAAACCAACAAGGTATTTCCAAGTGCACACAAATCCACACTGTACTAGAGTATTACAATATGCAATGACAAGTAGTAAACCAAACTCCTTCATCTCTGACGCGATGCGTGCCGCGTGAGATGCGTACAATACACGCCTCCCTTATGTTTAGTGGTTTCGCAGGAAGGAGAAAGACAGAAAAAGGGCTTGACGGTGACCCTTCCCGCTTCCTCACTTGCCGCCCGCCATGCTTTTCTCGATCGGTTTTGGATGAATGCATAAAAGGGGAAAACGGGATGATGATGATGAATGATCCAGAACGCCAGGAGCGAGCATGCGTCCCTCCCTTCCCTTCCCTTCTCCTGACCTCCCTTGACCCCGCCCACACCGGTTGAAAATTCCAAAGTCACAGTTGAAAGCTCACGCTTCGCCCCTTTGGCTTTACTCGTCCCACCCGCGCTCGTGTTTCCGCTTCGTCTTGTTTGTTACCACCATCGACAACGCCGGTGCCACCGGCGCCTCCGGTGCCGCCGCCGCCGCCGCCGCCGCCGCCGCTGCTGCTGCTGCTGCTGCGGCCGGCTCCCCGGATCCAAGACTTGGGCTCCCCGCCGTGCTCGTGCTCAGAAAGGTCCTCCGGGATCGCCTAGAACCCGAACTTCTTCTTCTGCTTGGCAGGCTTCTGCTGGTTGCTCATGTCCTTGAGGATGTCGTCAAAGGTGCTGCTGAGGGTGTGGTTGTGACCGCCGCCGCCACTGCCGACGGGCTTGCGCACCACGGGGGTCGCGGCGCCGCCCTCGCCGCGCATGTTCTCTGCCGACCTGGCGTTGCGGATGGTGCCCGGCGCTGAGGACCCGCCCGACGAGCCCTCGGGCGTCTCCGGGCCGAGCGAATCCTGCCGCTGCGCCGCCTGGAAGCTGTACACGCGGCTGGA